>CAHIKZ030005437.1:2882500-2912500 GCA_903632075.3 Acanthosepion pharaonis
GAATCAATGGAAATCGAAAATGTGACATATGAACTTGGATTCGATTTACGCTGTCAAAAAATATGACAAAGACGAATTTTAGATTTTGAATGAATAATAACATATAAGAATCGAAACATTTACGTGTGAAATATGATTTGTATTTTCTGTTTTTTACTTTCTAATATGACATGAAATACCTAGGAAAAAATGAAAAAAAAACTGCCTTAAAAACGATTCTTTTCTTAAGAAGGATTTTCAGAATACTTTTAGGTTTCAACGTTCTTACCTTTTACCTCTGTGATTCCCAAGACAGAAAAAGGGTTGATTGTTTCATTTTTTGTCTTATCAAATCTTTGTAGGTTATTTAAAGCCTAAACATATTTCAGGAGTGTAAGAATAATTGCATTTTTGAGGGAATATTTCATTATCACATTTTTGTTACAATAACAATAACTTTTACATGATACCCGTATTACTATTTAAATTGTACCTGGGGTGATGGAGTCATACTTTCCCCAATGATATTTGCGCATGAGTGAAGGTTACGAACTCGAATGGAATTCGAACTCGGCTCTAATTCCGTACAGCTATCCATGCACCACCTGAACATCCACTCAGATGTAAACCTAGAAACGTCTATTTGGTATTTACCCACCTATTCATCTTCGCATTAGGAGACACAGGATCAGTTTAACAGTGAAGTTGCTCTTCCTCGTACATATTAGCTGAGGGCAAAAGTTGCCCTCTCCCATGGACACTGTTGGGTTAGCGCCGGTATCCAACAGTGTCCATCGGCAAAATTTTGAAATTTTGCCGATGTATCCGTTAATTGTGGCTAATGTCACAGAAAAAAAAATTCAGCTAGGAATAAAAGCCACTGCAAAATGTCAGAACTTAGTCTTGCGAATGACGTTTCGTAGATATGGACCCATTGTAGCAGATTTTAGAAACACGCTTATTACTGTCAATAATTTCCCTGTCAGGGGCGTAAAAATTATTTTTCACTAAATCTAAGTATCTACAACAGTACTTATATCCGAGATTTCTACTATTAAAGCTGTCTTCAGAGTTAGTGTTAGGGATTAGAGTAAAAAAAGTCTATTAAAGAAACACAGAAACAGTGCTAACATTATCCTGTTTGTGACTTTTCTTGTGACATTTATCCGTGAAATCATTCATGTGACTTTTTCCCTAGATTCCTCTCATCTGATTCTGTCACTCCAACAAAAAATCGTCTGCATACCAAAGAACGAAAAAATAGAAGTTCGTTGAAGTTCCTATTTTCCTCAAATCTTCCTTTTTACTCACGTGTTCTGTCTATACTAAAATCCCGTATTTGTAGGTAGAACACCATCGCTGGAGCTTCGAGTTTTGTTTTCAATTGTGATTGCTCAATATTGACTACAATATAGAAAAGAAGATATATAACAGTTTGTGACTCTTCTTTATTTATAAGGACATTTTCCGATCTCTTAATACTTTCGACTGTTTCTGAAAAGCATTTTTGACTATTGCTATGAACTTTGAGATGTCTGTCATATTCTCCACCGCCTGTTACAGCACTACTCACATAGATAAATTTCTACACATTTTTGATTTTGAGGTCCCCGAAATTTAATTTGCAGCTTGGTGTGTACCTTTTGCTGATAATAATGCACTCTTACAATCTTTTAATCATTTCACTTTACCAACTTGCTCCTCTTCTAAAACATCCTAGATTTCCATGAGCACCAAGGCTAATCCCATCAACACCATTTTCCTACCAACGCTGACAAACAAGTGACAGACATGGCCCCTAACAAAACCCCTTGAGAGGAAACAGATCACTTGTGAGATGAAATACCTGAGGAGAGCAGTGAACAAGACCAGGCGAGACAAGATCAGGAAAGAGGCAATAAAAGATATGGTAGAAGCAACACCAATCATACAGCACACTGAACGACAGAGGATCAAGTGGTTCAGATACCTCAGCCGTATGCCTATCAACTAACCAGCCCTGCGAGCATACACCCTCAGGTACTCTGGCTGGAAAGCGAAAGGCAGGTCAAGAAGACGCTGGAGTGACTCAGTGGCAGACACTCTCAAAGACCACGAGATATTTCTCCCCCAGGACATTCACCTTGCTGCTGACAGACGACTGTGTCTCCCCGCGACGCCTAACAGCACAACCAGAAGGAAAAACTAGACTAATCATTTCACTCAAACAAAACGATAAAGCCATTAAAGCACAGGCGTTTACAGAGAGTGAAAAACTGAGAAAAACGTTGAGTGGAGAGAGGACAATAAAAGAGCGATTCAAGGAGGCCGAGGGTGACTAATGACGTTCAATTAGAATTTTTAAAGAAACAAAGAAGCCGGAATAGTGTTCCTCAAGCGGGAATTGCGAGAGAAGAAACCATTTGCATAAAACTTTACAAATTTCAACAGTAAAATGATGAAACCTAGCTTCCAATTACCTACTGCGCTTAAATTCAAGTAACCATAATGGTAAACCCATCAGAAAAATTATCCAAAATACAGAAAGGCACAGGGAGATCTAAGTTACGGTGGTGGGAAAAAGGACCAAAACGGTGACGCCAGGTTGTTAGCACTTTCTTCTTACTCTCTTTAACTCTCTTCCTTTCGTTATATATCTGAATTACGGCAGTGAAATCTGAACGGTTTCTTCAAAGATGAAGAAGAGACTGGAGGCGACGGAGATGTGGTTCTACAGAAGGATGCTAAGGATATCATGGACCAAATATCGTGAACAATGATGAGGTGTTAGAGAAGATGCAAGCAAGGAGGAGGCTTATATTTAACATCAGTAAGAGGCAGCTGAAGTTTCTGGGACCCATAATGAGGACGTAGGGCCTGGAGAATATGATACTCACGGGTCGAAGAGAGGGAAAAAGAGACAAGGGAAAACAACGCATGACATATCTAACGGGCTTAAGCAAGTGGATGATAGAACGTGGTCTGGGGGGGTGGCAGCGGGAAGGAACTTGTTGAGAGCTGCAAGGGATAGAGGGAGGTGGATAGCCATGATCGCCTACGCTCTGAAAGGGCATATGCACATAAAAAGAAGTAGTCTTCGTAACACATTTTGTGACGCTTATTTTCACCGATAATACATTTTAGTGGTTTTTTTCGTTGCCTCTTAGAATTGTATCTTTGTATTGGTTCAGTAAATCTGGTAAGAAAACATATAGCTTTAAAACATAGCTGCACGCTATGCACGCTGTTCTCAGTACACTTTATTGTTTACTTTAATATACTTTCCGTGTAAATCAAGCTTTACTAATATTTCAGGAATCTTACGATCAAACATAAATACAGATATTTTTTTGCTTTTGTATTGCGCTCTTTCATAGATTCATGATTATATATATATATATATATATATATATGTGCCAGTTCTTGTTCCAGTAACATGAGCAACAATTTGCATTGTTTGCAGTCAAATTCTGCTACTAATTCTATTTATTACAATCCTGATGATTACTCATGTTAGATATCAAGCTGATTGGTGCGATGTAGCTCGCTTTACTTTATATCTGTTTTCTTTAAGAGCGCTATAAAGACCGCTCTTTGAGTTTTTCGGGCATATTTCATTTATCATTTCGGTAAACATTGATCCAGCCATCATCACTTTGCTAGTCCCATCTGGTCATCCTGCATTGCTATTCTTTATGTTCTGACCTCAGATTTTAATACTGCGGGTCCTTTTTATGTATTGCAAGTTTCAAGAGCTTACATATATTTGCAGTCTCTTTTCTTTTTTTGCATTATGACTGTTATCTGCTTGGATGTTATACAACTTGCCGAATAGCACGTTTTCTTACCTGCTATTTCTTTTATCTTTTTATCCATGCTTACTCAATATATGTGCTTCGATTTCGGCACGTTTCTCATTCAGCCATTTCTCTATTTATTGTTTTCACCTATTACTTTTATTTTTATTATTATCACATATTTTGCGATAATTCTATGTATTATATGTTGTCTCTCTTTCACCTGTCATCTATTTCCTTTTTATCAGTCTTTCTTCTTTTGGTATGGCTTCTTGTTAACTATTGCTTCATTGCTTCTCTTATAATAGTCTACTATGAATTTCTGTGCTGGTCCAATGTTTTATATTTCTTTTTAATTGTAGTTGCATAGGTTCGCTTGTAAATGTGGAATCTGTCATATTGTAATTGAGGCATTGTTTTGGTTTCTTAATCTTTGCAATTTTAACATTAACAGATCAGATAAAAAATGGAGTATTGCTGCTATCTCTAGGCTGCAGCTACCTCATATTCCAGACTTGTTTGAAGATCGTTTACGTGTCATCGTAGGAGAAAACTTATTTTCCATGCAGCTGCTCTTCAGTAGATGCAGAGTTGCAAGACTATCGATACTCTGTCACTTCGAACATTACAGCTAAAACCCGACTTGCCGCGTTCACTGTGTTGACTTACCCAAATTCATTATGTTCTGGTAAGAAGAAAGTCTCACTAAAACAGCTTCTTCCCAAGAACTGCTACTTTGTGAAATAAACTCCAGCGTGGATACTTTCCTGAACGCTACAATCTTAATCCTTTCAAATTTACAGTCAATCGTTATGTATCCTAGATATAATACTGATCTTTAATTCCTGTTTTCTCATCTTGCGTTCCTATCGCACACTTCTGACTTGTATTGTTCTTGAGCCTTGTATTGGGTGATCATCATTAAAAAATTTGAACATGCCTATCCGGTGATTTCTCCCACAGTCAGCACTTGGGTACGTTTTAGGATACAAAACCTCATTTATAAACAATTTGTTAATGGTTATTCTCTCTGTTTTTATCCTCTCTTCTCTGGATTTTACATGGCTGAAAACGTTTGTCAAACCAGAGCCATTCTTAGTGGTCCGAATTCATAGTTCCATTAACCTCATTCTGTGAACATGTTGCTTTTTGATGACATTCATTTCAAAACTGCGATGTATATTATACATTTATATATTTTAGTTGGCTAATGGTAAACAAGTTACATAAAACAGATTCAAAATATATATTTAGAAAAATTATTCATTTTTAAAATGAATGTACTTACAGCTTTGTTGTATGTTTCTGAAACTTGGACGATGAGTGTAAGTCACATAAAAGCAACTTGTGCGTTTCCATCATCGATATTTCCGATCCATAGATTATGAAGATCTTGTATATTCTTTCACACTCGCCACTGACGTATCTCAACGGGAAGGTAAATCAAGGACTGGATCCCTGATCATAAAGTATCGACACAGAGGGTCTGCTAACTTCATCCTGTTTGAAGATAACAAACTATGCCAATGCAATATTTCTAAGGGAAACTTGTGATTGGCAAGTGCTCATAATGCGAACCCTACAAGCGTTACGTCAAGAAGGGTACCATACACGATACACATTTCGGAGTTCATGTCTCTTTATTCATGATTGACAATACAGAAGATTTCTTGCAGTAGGCTGTCGTTTCTTTGTGTGGTAGATTGGTTGCCAACCAATGCTATAGGAGCCGATCTAACCTGCTATTCAACAAATAGCTTGGGGAGAAGAGATACATTCACACCTTTCCAACGGATTTGCAGAGAAGTGAATGTAACGAACACGAACTCTGCTCTCCGATTTCTCATTCCGAGCCATTATCCATTACACCAGAGTGGACATCTTCCCACAAGTTTTATAAAGACTGTTTAAAAGATTCCCTTAAGAAAACACAAACTTAAAAATGAGGGAAAAATCATCAATGTTCAACAAGGTTTGACGTGCATTATCTTTAATAATGTTTGTAAATTACCAAGTCGAATTTCAAAATGACATAAAGTCATGTTTTTAACGGTAAACACATGCACCACATGCAGATTGAAATGCGCATCTCTACTAGGGCTCAAGAACCACGATGGTCGAATAAATCTGATTTATAATGCGGTTGTACTCTTGACATTTACATTCTAGAATGGATGGATATTTGAATGACAAAATGAAAGCAGATACCCAGTAACGCGTTTCGTCCTTCAAAAGGACTTCATACTAAATTATGCTTTTATTTTGTCAAATAGCAACCATAAATTTAAATTTATTTTGGGGAATTTTATGTCATGGCGCAGCATAAAAAAGTGCATTAGTTTGGAGTGGGATCGAATATTACATAGATTTCATAATTGTTTACAAATAAAAATCTGAAAATTAACGAGTTCATATGTATTTTCCCAAATTTACTGTTAAACAACTAAGTAACATTCCGGTGCAACCAAATGTCTTCACAAGTCACATTAGTAAAGAGAGTCTACGTGATTATAACGATATCTTTTGAGTATAGAAAAGAATGTGAAATGAGTTACGATCCTTAGTTCTACACATATCAGTGAATAAACTAAGAGGCCCATGGTACTTCTGGAGGAGCTGCAAAGATCCACATCTCGGGTGGAAGAATCTGTCCACAGGGCAATTATTAGCCATGCACTCCACAAATCTGTCCTTTATGGACGTGAAGAATGTCATTGTTGAAACAAAGCCATAAGATGTCCCGTTAGCAGTTTGCCACAAACCATATGAGAGACGGAGCAAACATGGGAAATGAGACCGAAATTGGACATTTTGGCCTTAATGCAAAACGATACGAGTGGTAGAAGCCTAACGTTGTTCATCACCCTAATTACACCATACCCGCCGGGAAACTTAGCGATGAGTGTCATGCTATGGAGATGCTTTCTTCAACAGGGACAGGGAAACTGGTCAGAGTTTATGGGAAGATGAATGGAACCAAATACAGGGGAATCAAGAAAGAAAATATGTTACAGTCTGCAAAATACTTGAGAATTGGATGGAGTTTCCGTTTCTACCAGGACAACGACTCAACAGACACAGTTACAATTGGATGGTTTAGATCAAAACATGTGTTAGAGTGGCCTAGTCAAACCCAGACCTAAATTCAATTAAGAATTTGTGTAAAAACTTGACAATTCGTATTTATAGACGGTTTCCATCCATTCTGAGCGAGCTTGAACTATATTGCAACGAAGAATTGACGGAAATGTCAATCTCTAGATGTGCAAAGCTGGAAGAGATATATACCAACGGATGCGCAGTTGAAATTGCAGTAAACTGTAGTTATCAGTGGGGGTTAATGCTTAGGCATCCAAGAGATGATTACTTTGTTGTCCTAAATTTCGTTTGTGACACAATAAAATATCTTTTGTACCTTTAAAACACTGTGAATTTTGTGTTGAATAAATTGAAAAAAAGTTCATTTACGCCAATTTGAATTCAAGTTAGTAACATTACAAAATGTAAAAACATTCAACGGGGGTGCATACCTATACAAGTGACTGTATATATAAGGGGAAAGGACGGAAATATAAACCCGCAATTCTTATAATTAAAACACCGAGAGAAATGCTTAAGATACATTGACGCTTAAAGTTAAGTTTTGATTTTAAATTTCCAGTTGCTCTCATGTTGCATCTTACGCGTTTCTTCGATGTTTGCTTTTAACCGACATTTGCTTATATTTCCGTTACCTCCCACTATATTATCCTTCAACAAAAAGAAATATTTCATCTGAAGAAGACGATTTGGAGAACGAAACGCCTTATATATAATTTCATTTGCATTTTGTCATACGATTACCTACTTTTCAGTCAGTTATATAGCATTTAAATTTCATCAGTGGCTGGCAACTACTGGTTTCTGAACCCCATCTGCTAGGGCGGTTAGAAAACCCCTACAGACACCCTGCAGAAAGCAAAGTGTCGACATGTGGTTTATACTCCAAGCAAACTGAGCGGATCAGAGAGAGAGAGAGGGAGAGAGAGAAAGAGAAAGAGAGAGAGAGAGAGAGAGAGAGAGAGCGAGAGATTGAGAATGGAATGATCAATTTTTGAACAAGGACAGCACGATCAAAGCCTTGTTCAAGATGATTTGTGATTTCGTGCTAGTGCAATCAACAAAGCATTACGTTTACCAAATTTAACTCGCAACGCTTGCGTTAATCCGTGATGTGGTTTTAAGACACTTTCCAATGGTACAACATCCTGAAATCGCCTCCCCTGGCAGATATTAACAAGAAGTCACTACCCTGACAAATCGATCATGCGAACTGGGATCTCATGTCCATAAAGCAAACTCTCTAACCACTGCCACGCGTCCATGTAAATAACATAGTCAGATAATTTACACACACACACACACACACATATATATATATATATATATATATATATATATATATATATATATATATATATAAGAGAGATTCTTGATAAAATTCAAAGAAGAATCTACAATGTTATTGGTTCTGACCTGGCATCACAGCTTCAGCCACTACCCCACCGCCGTAGTGTGACTTTTCTATAGATACCTTCATGTGATTGTTCTAATGAGGTTTCCTCTATGGTACCTAGACTTTCTGAATTTCAGCGCAGTATGAAGTAATGGATAGCAGCTCGGATTGAAGAATCGGAGAGCCGAGTTCGAATTCCAGTCGAATCAATTACATTCACTTACGTGCTAATACCCTTGGAAAATATATGAATCCTCTTTTTCTCCCCCAGCTATGGGTAAATAGCAGGACAGACAGGGTTCTATAGCCTTGGATGGCAACTGGTCTACCGCAGAAAGAAATGGCAACCTACTGCAGGAAAAATCTGCCTCTTCTGTCATGTATCGAAAGATACATGATCGCCTAAGCACTTGTAAAAAAATAATAGATCGGCGGCAAGATCTCATTATGTAAATATAACCATGAATCTATACTAACAGTTTCTTTTATCGCTTGTGGAACACTGGTCCGATTTCTTCCTTTCCGGTCAACATTGTGTGTCAGAAATTTAAATATTAATCGTTATCTACTGTCTACATAATTTTTGTTCTTTTTCCTTAATACAATTTTTTTCTCTTATTCCCTAGCACTCAGCAATACCTTTACGCTTTAGAGGATTTATTGCCTTGCTTGGGGTGAAATGATTAAAACAAATATATGTATATGTATATATGCGGGCGTGTAGAGATGTGTGCGCAGCATCAAATTAACTAAAATGCCAATGTTACTTAAATAGAACGTAGAGGTGCATAATTATTTTACAAGTTTTATCAGTGACAAGAAGATTATATCAAAATATATTTTGAGAGGATGTTAAAAGATTTATACATACACACATGTTTAAATTATTTTCAGATAGAGCGTATTTGTAAAGGAACAACATGAATAAAGGGGTAATAGGAAAAAATATTTTAATTTGCCTTGGTAAAATTCCTCAGAAGTAAAATCGTAGAATAACTGAAGTGCTCGATGCATTACATAAAGGTTTATAAGTATAATTAATATTATTTGGTTAAATCTTATTTTGTTTACCTGTCTGCAGCTGTAAGTGTCCTGTATTAGCAATCATCTGGCAATGCAGCAAAGAGACATTTATCCTTCATGAGTGAGTAATCTTTTGAGATGGTAGAAATGCAATTTTGCTATCATATGTCTTAGTTCCATAAATTTGTTGATAGATAAACGTGTTAAATAACACGTGGCCAATTCCGGTTGGTTTATGCAACGATTACATGCCGAATTTCTACAAAAGTCTGTTTTTTGTCATTCATCTTCATAATAATTGTCTCGAAAGACAGGAAATTAGAATTTCAACACGAGTCCAGACTGAATTTGAAATATTTTTCTTCAGCGCCACTCTTCACCATTCTCTTTCAGTTTATTCACCAATTTCCTATCTCCTCCCATTACTTTTATTCTCGATATTAATATCTAATTCTAGGTAGAGTATGAACAACTTCCCACTTCATTCATTTTTCCAGCTGACCTATATTCGAAGGTTTTTGCTTAAAAAAAATTGCATTTAAAAGCCTAGCTTCGTTTTGGGCGTATTGCTTAATTATCCGAAAGGAAGAGCTCACCAAGATATACGGTCGTGAAATTAGATTGATTCCAGTCCTTTAGTATCGGATATGTGAACCCACACTGGGAAAAAAATCGCATTTCCATTTAATTGTGTTTTTCGTTAAAAAAAAAAATGCCAAAAGTACTTATAGATTTATTGGTTCTATGCGCATATAATTCTTTGCATAAGCTCTTTCGCTCTTTTCTCTCTGTATAACCCTCTGACTGTCTGTCTCTCCCTCTCTCTCTCTCTCTCTATATATATATATATATATATATATAAAATCATGGTGATGATGGCATACTCTTCTAAAAGAACAACAGAATTCATAGAACAACATTTTTTTTATATGGCAGTGATTTTCGATGTTCCGATTTAATATTAATAATTACTTTCTATTTTTTTAAACACTTTTTAGTAAATCATAACATTTTTATTGGAATTATTAAGTAATATATACAGTCGAACTATATTTTTAATAATTTTTCCTTTTGTGTATCAAAAGAGTGCATCTAGATAAAGTAAAACAAATTGAGAGTGTTTTTGTTTTTCCTTATTTCAGGGTGTTTACTTGCGTATATTATTTCCTTTATTTTCTCGGTGTCGACACCATTGGAGAAATTCTTGTTGATACGTGTGCGTTTTATGTGAAATGAATTAGACGAGTTCTGTTAAACATCTTTTTCATAACACTTATTTATATCAGTGAGAATCCACTTTTTGAATGAGAATGACATGAAATATTGTTTGCTGAAGTATTAATATTAATATATATATATATATATATATATATATATATATATATATATATATATATATTATATAAATTACGTGTTTCTTACCAGTACCTTGTTATTTTAATTTTTGTCTGGTCAAAATAATGCAGTTAAAAATAGAAGAAAAAATAACGCAAAATGATGAAGCCTCTTGCATGAATATTTTAAAACATGACTATTTTTCATAATTTGCATTTCTTGAACATCTGACAAACAAATTTAAATTTTCTCTTTGTGCATTTGAACCTGAAAGCAACAATTTGTCTGATTAGCTCATTTCTTTTTAGAATAATTCTGATTCTAAAGGATATTCTAAAAGACCGAGGCAGATTAATAACAATGTTTGCAGGAATACAATTCATTTTTATTGAATTTTGATGAAGTCGTCGCAAAAAGAAGAAATTATGCAGGCAAGCTCTACAAAGGGACACAGCTTTGATTATTTTTTTACTGAGGTATTTTACTATCTTTTTACAGTGGAACTATTTTGGTAACATTGGCAATTGTAATGCAGTGAAAAAGAATAATAAAGAAAGAAATATTTTTTTAATTTCTTTAGAATCTTCTCCATGTCAGTGACCCTTATTATATTGCAAAACGATTTTTGAAATAACAGCTTTATGTTTTCACAAGAATTCTTCAGTTTACACAGTTTGTTCTTTCGAATATAATTTCTGGTTACCATTTAAAGATTTTATTCCAAATTATGTTAATTTTGTGCAAAGCAAAATAGGAATTCCAAGAATAAAATAAAGCAATTAACCAAAAGCAAAGAATAGGTGATTTTCGATTTCAAAAGTAGTGTGTTGGAAGTAAAACCTCGGAGTATGGTATGCCGACGTCGAAAACAAAAACAAATAACGAAAAAAAGAAATCAGACGTAAAGTCATTAAGTATTTGTGAAAGAATTGGAAGGATTTCAATCTTTTCATTCGAAAGATAAATAAGCAGACTTCTATGGACTTCCTTTCAGATCGGACACATTAAATTCCGTTCATTGTACAGCAAAGCAGATTCTATTGTACATCTCCTCCCGCCCCCAAAAAAACAAAGTTTGTTATGTTTTTCCAGTATTTTTTCCGGATTCTTAGGCTTGCTCACGCATTTAAGTTACTGCACAAATCGTGTCATTCCCTTTTTTGAATGGTGTTACAGAATGCGAAGACCAGGGCAAGAATGGTCAGTGATTGAGTGGGTGGGATATTCTGACAGTGATAGATTGCCTGTGTTTGGATTTTGTATATAAATCCAAAACGGCACGAATTCAACAGAGGGTCACAAGAATTCTGAAGCGTTGATATGCCTCCCACATCCAAGTTTGCGACCAGCTAATACCCCCTGCGGAGAGACCCTGAGCCAACGTGTGACATGCGTTCCCATTACGTCAGTTCTGCTACGGAATCTTAGAATCTAAGCTGTCACTCTTAATAAAATGAATATCAAAAGTAAATGGCCCTTTTCGTTGATACCGTTTTTATTAATGGCAGAGGGACATCATAAGATCACAGAACGCAACAAGTGACAAAATAAAATCCCTTTACTTACAGTGTTTCTACAAAAAATATAGGGTTGAAAAAATCTCGAGAATGATTGAAAGAGAAAAATTAGTACATCAAATAAAGAGGAATTGCGAAAAATATCCAAATATATTTACACTTCAGCTTTCATTAAAATTATTCTAGCTTTTAAAGTTATGAGGTTTATGGACATAAAGAAAATGCTAATGATCGCGAATTTATTAATGACAATCTGTGTCACACACGAGACCATGCCAGAACATACTTTGCCCTCAGTGTGACGTCAGGTTATGGATTTACCTGGGGTGACCACACGGCTACCAACGGCAGAATAACGTAAGCATACCGGCTGCACCTGGTTGGAAAACGTGGAAACAAGCCATATAATAGAATAGATATATAAATGCACACCACAACGGTGAGTGGAGAGCAGAATCTCTTCGACAAGAATGTAATACTTCATCAACTACAGGACAGCATGAGCTGTCCTGTAGTTGATGAAGTATTTGTGAAATAAAATTCAATAGTAAATATGAGAAAATAAAGATGTCTAAGAGTATGCCTTGATCATTTGTGATCATCTATGTTGATGATACAACGGTATATGGTTGCACCTTCAAAACTCTAGATGAGCAGAGATTGGCAGCTGGTCTCTCCTTCGCGAAGAGAACATCCATGCATCGTGACTGGCAGTAGTTCAGTGTTCGAACAGCGATGATGGAATGTTACTAGTTTGGTTTTTAAGGCATTGAATGTAACCAGCTAGTTTTAACTTCACTGAGATGTTAGATTTAAATCGAAGGAGAGATCAGCTCTACCTCAAGTGGCTCCCGGTCTTGTACTAGACGAATCTCATGGTTAAAAAAAACAAGAAAAACTGGCAATCCGACGGCTTCCTTTTATTACACAATTCTAGTTCTGAATATTTGTTTTTTTTTTAAATTAATTACTGCCCTCTAAATTACATTAATGAAAATTATCTATAATCCGCTTTTTATGGAAGCATACAAATAGCCACACACAAAAATGTCCTTCGTGATAAATCTCCTCTCATAACAAACATGTTTCACAAGTAAATTTTATGGGAATGCCTGAAGGAAATATTCGCATAAAATTTTGTACTTTCTCTCCCTGAAACATGCGCTTAATTAAAGAAGAAATTAGTATCATCGTACTGTAGGAAATAAAATTGTTTATAAATATAGTATAGTCTTATAGGAAAGTTTGTTTCGCAAAGACACAATGCACATGAGATAAAATAAGTAATCCATAAAAGAAGAATGATTTGAAGGACTAAAAATATTAAAAGAAACAAAATATTAATAGAACATTTAAGCATCAAATTAGACAATTTCATAAAATTGTACATATAATATCAGAAAAAAAAAACTTAAGATTTTTATCAACCACTAATAAACGAACCATTTAATAATCATCACGTGCCTATTAATGCACCGGGATCATAGACTCACCGCATTAGGTCATAGGTAGTGTGTCTAGGCTGAGTTAGGCTGAAAAACCAATCTTCAGGCTGGTTCTGAATTTAGAATTTTCGTTTCCACTTTAAGGCAACAATGCCCAGCCAGCTCTGGTATTTGACTTATAGCAAGTTGCGAGAGAAGAGATCAGTGCATATCTTTGGCAAAGGTATTTGTGTGAAAGGGCTCTCATTCAAGCTGTCTTGTTAACAATTACACTACTTGTACATCCGTTAGTAATCATATACAATTTTAAGGTAAATCTAATTTCTGGAAATTAGATACAAGATGTGATAAAAATTCATATGTTTTTTCCTAAACAAATGAAAACATAAAAATATGCTGGAAAAAATACTAAAGAATAAATTTTGGTTCCATATCTTTACACGATAATTTTGAAGCAGCTCTGTGAAATAGTTATTACAAGTAAATGAAGGAGCTCAGATTTCATATGGCTTAAAGAAAAAATATATTTTATAATAAAATCATTCAGATTTCTCAAAAACGCTCCTTTCTAATGTACATTAAACATTTTTATTGCAATTTTATCCAGAAAGCTTTGACCATTAATATCCGGCTACACACGTTTTCTCTGCACATCCGTCTGCTAGGACTGCTAGTCAATCTCTATTGCAGATACATCTTCAGGCACATTTATGTTTGTTGAACGCCAACGAAGACTACAAGGCGTTTATACTGAGCGTACCTTTAGAATTTCTTGGTGATAGCTTACCATCAGGCGTGATCAGTTTTAGAACAAGGCTAGTACATTCAAACATATGAATTCGTGCAAACACAGTCATCGACGGCATTCGAACAGTTCAGTGACACTAAATTAATTTATAAGTGTTAGGTCAAATTTCCAAAAGTTGCGGCACGCTCACTGTCAGAAAGTGAAAGGTCTAACCATTCGACCATGCACCCAGAGCATTCAGTGTAACTTGTGTCAACTAGTAGTCTGGTTTGTTGCCGCTGAAATCAAACCCGGATCGAATTGTTAGAAAATGAACATTCTAACCCCTCATCCAAGCGTCCATCCTGATCAATATAGAGTAAAGAAAATACTAGACGAATGGATATAATGATCATGCTAAGAGCAATTCTAAAAGTAATTTGAATCATAATCTTAAAGAAAGGAAACGTTTAACTCCTAGTTTTGCGTCCCAATGTAAAATATGGTTGTATTTTTTTTTTGTCACAAGCATTGCAGACCGTTTTGAAGATTGATAACCATGTTTTTGGATAATGTTTTATGTCTAGTTGCTGATGAAACAATTTAAAGGGTCCTTCTAGCAGATTCTTGTTATTCTTCAAGTTCCAATAAAACATTGTACCTTAGTAAGACAGTGGATTTTAAATTTAAATTTTAAACAATTCTGAGTTTTTATTATTGAAATTTTGTGGTGGTTAGTACTGTAGTTAAAAATGTTTTTTCTACTGAAAAAAATCTGCCTCGTCGGTCATGTATCTTTCGATACATGACCGCCTAAGCGTGTATTTCGCATGGCACATAACTGACTAACTGACTGCTAATTAAGATTTTGTCGGAATCAAATTTCTTTGCTTGAATTCTGAAATTGATCAAATCCACAAAGTAGCTGATTTTTATGATTATTGTGATAAAGTTTGTGCTTCGTTTATTTGGGCAGTAATATAAACTGAAAGCCTTCGGCGATTGTTAACGGATTTTTTTTATTTAACGCCTTTTGTTGTCACTAGAAACTCGTCTGACACTAAATATTTGATGCGGTAGAAAAGAAAAAAAGTTTTATTAAGCAGATATACTTTGATTTAAATATAGTCAAGTCAAATTGTGGTCTTTGGCCACCGAAAACGTTTACCTATGATAAAAATGAATCAAGATGTTAAAATTAGGAATGCCATTTAAGCCACTTTTCGGATGTAAAAAAAAATATTTTCAATTTAAATAGTAAGTTTTGCTGCGAAAAAAATTAAAAATATCGACACTGAATACGATTTGGAATACGCATTTAAAATTAACCTTATAAGCATGAGTTTTTTTTTTTAATAATCCTTTTTAATCCTTTCACCTTAAGGAAAGCAATAAAACCACCGAGATGCAAGGAGTTATTGAGTGTGAAAGAATATGAGAAAAATAACACATTAAGAAGTGAGTACAATAAAAGAACAGAAAACAGAGGATAACAACTGATATTATTTAAATGTTTGAAGATCAAATTTGACTGGGACATAAGAAGATATTTAAATTTCTAATTTTTATTAGTTATATTGTCAACGTGAAATAAGTATAAGTCTTGAGAATCTACAAAATAAGACTATAAGTAATGCTAATATAAATAATAAAGTTATTAGCCTTGAATTCACAACATATTTTCTTAGGGGATTTTTAAATTTTGGATTACGGCATGTGTATGTTGCAAGCTATAATCTGTAGCCTTGAAATTTCACTTGTGTTTATCTTTAGTCTTAATAGCAATACTGCTGACGGCTTGACGTTGCTTGTTGGTCAGAGAGCTAGAATGGTTAGCTATTAGGAGAAAGTAAGACCCTCCTGATGTACCCTATGCTTGTGCTAAGTTTAGTAAATAATAAAAAAGATCACCGTTATTGAAAATGTAACTGGAAAAATACATTGCAGAAAGCACTATTAAAAACAGGAAATCTAAAGTTGCTAGACAAACGAATATGGGAAAAATTGCAATTGCTTAAAATCATAATCCTTCTTTGTTTATGCATTAAATAAAAGAGTGTAGCCAATCCTGTTATATCCTCTACCTTTACAAGAACCAGGTCAAGCTGAAAATAGTAAGAGTAATGTTGTCATATTTGTGTGGGAGCTGCCAAGAACTCATTCAGCAGCCTTTATAGAGCCCAAATACATGTCCGAGACCTTGTGGGTGACGAATTATTGACCACCCTCCAGCATCTCTCCCATAGGCGGGACGTGGCAAGTCTCTCGCTGCTCTAACGCTAAAAAGGGCTCAGACCTACTACATTCCCTGGTCCCGTTAATTCAAAGCCACATACATAGTAGCAAGCTGCCCACATTCCCTCTGTATTTCATCGGGGAGAAGTAAGTTTCATTCGAACAGCCTCTTCCGCGAACCAGTGCTCTACGGAACTGACTCCCAAGAGGATGTTTTCCCGATCATTACAACCTTAATCTGTTCAAGTCCAGCATTAACCATAAATTGCCTCCTAACGTAACTCTCTAACTCGAGCGGCCTCCGGGCCTTGTAAAGAATGAAAACTTTAAAAAAATTCGTCTATTTAAAATCTGAAGCGCTTGAGAAGACCTCACAATTGATTTCGATGATATGTATCGATAATTTATCAGGTTTATTTGCTTTCTGAATGATTTTATGGAGAAAAGCCAAAATATATATATTTTTTTAAGATAGTAAAATTTGCTAACGGTCTTTAATTATAGAACTGTAATTGAAAGTTTAGGAATCTTATTTAACAGAAATGAAATCCAGAAAGTGATAAATAGGTTTGAAATATTTCATTATTAATATCCTTTCATACCCTACAGTGGAAAAAAAAACAAAACAAAAAAAAACAAAAAAAAAAACAAAAAAAAACGAAACATATCAATTTTTTTTTTGAACAGCTACAAATTATCGCCAGTACTTTTTATAATTTCTTAAGAATAGTCTACGCCAAAAAATAACGCAAACTATTTTAGAATTATCGCTGTAATGTCAAAAGTACGTAGATGTAGGCTTTAAGAAAGCTTATTCAAACGAAAATACAAGATTCGCGTATAGTGTCCTTTTGTAATCCCAGTCAACAGAAATAGCTCTCTCAAAGTGGAGAGTAACAAAAGAAGAGAAGACCACCCTTGATTATTCATAACAATCGCTTCAGATGATAATTGCGTATATCAAAATATCCTGCTTTCTATATAGTATTTGTGAACACAAAATATGCGTCATCATGGCTATATATATTTTGTAAAAAAATGCGTCAAAAGGACTAAATAAATTGGAAGAAGAAGGATGATCCTCACCCTCATATCATTAAATCTAACTAGCCACAAACAATGATCCATATGTACAATATTTATGGAGAGGGGGTTAACATTAATAATTACAATTAAATAAACATAATTAAAATATTGCCAGTATTTATTTACAGTGAATTGAGAATATTTGCAAAAACAAAATAAAAGTGATAATATTAGAACCCCGGTAATATAACAGTGCCAGAAATAACAGTTGACTATCCGAAAATAATACTGAGGAATAAATAATAAATCGTTCACAAACACACACTCACTGAGAGACGACAAAAAAAACAAAAAACAAAAAAAAACAAAAAACAAAAAAAAACAAAAAACACACGAATGAAAAGAAAATAGTAGATCGAAAAGAATCCAAACCCTAGTAGATAGCTAAAATATCTTTTATCTAATGAGGGAGTCGTTGGGAAATAAATTAAAGAAAAGAAGGTTAGAATAAACGAGTAAAGCATTTTGGTAAGTTAATAATGATAGACTAACTATAAAATAAAGATTCTAAGCGATAACGAATTGGGCTGACATTTGAAACAATCTAGATGCCCCAAATCTTAATAACTGATATCCAAATCGCATTCTATGTTTACGCATTTCATTTAACATAAGCGCGAAACATAACACCCACTTTTCGCGAAATTTGTCAGAAGCGAACCGATCAACTCGGACAAATTATAGCTGTGGCTACACTGGGGTACGGACAAGATTAAGCATTGTTTAATCGAGGAATAATTATTCAAACGACAATTTAATTCGTGCAGTCTCCGAAATTGTTCTAGGTTTTTCTTGGGCAACCAGTATCAGGAAAATATAGGACGGATATAAGCATATGTAAATTTTGTCCCGACATCAGTGACAAGTGAAAACTGCAAGAGCTATTAGTAGATGAAAGAAAACTCAAAGGATAGTGAGAAAATGACAAAACCAAAGGGTAAATTACATCAAATTACGTCTTATTTCGAACACATCAAGCATCATAATTTATAACATATTCCATATGAGTATTGAGTTGTCGGCCAACAAGTTTATCATTATTGACAACGCGGCATCACACTATACGTTATCTGACTAGATTAGTTTCGACTCCAGCATTTACGCATAGGCGTTCTAGTTCGTACATGAAGACAGAATGAAGATCTACTGATATGAAATGGAACGATTCTATTGAATGAATCGCTGGGATTGTTACTAACAATGTTGGTTCACTGTGACGTGGTAGTACAATTTTTCATGCACATTTATAAGACTACTATTCGTCCGTGAAACGAATATTGCCATCACATCTGGTTTGGTGTTTCTTCTGTCTATCGAGAGATACTTGACAAGAATATCGAGTGTCAGACCGGGTGTCTCGGTTTCAGTCACTTTTCCACCATCGTAACAGTTTCCTTGTACCTTTTCTATAAATATTTTCATGGTAGCCATTCTAATCAGCTTCCCTATTTGAAATTCGACCTCAAAAAATTAAGCACAGTAGTAGATAGGTTTAATCCTTTTACTGTTGAAATTGCTAGATATAGTAATAACTTCTATGACAACAGTGTCTTCTTTAAGACTTCACGCTGTTGAATTCTCTTCTGGCTTCTTGCTTTCCGGTCAACAACGATATTCAAATGCAACGTCAATTGTCATCTACTCTTTGAATCCTGGAATAAAAATGAGAAAAAGTTATGAAATTACGTCATAACTTTCCTTTATTCCCGGTAACTCCATGAGTCTTAACGGCTTTATCACCTTTCTTAAAATGAGACAATTGCAAAAAATAATACAGATAATCAGCAACGTTTTAAGTATATTCCTAACGATGTAATAGAATCGATGTTTGTAAAGCTTATCAATGACAGTTGGTTCTGTCTTGATAGGCGTAGCATACATATACATTTTGTACTATTCCATGTTCTCCGGTGGTGATGCAAGATGACTCAAAATTAATTTCAGGAACACTAAGCTAATTTCCAGAAACTCTTGTCCACATGTTTCCTATTGGAAATACATAGAAGAGCATGAAGACCTCACTTAATTCCCTCCGACTAAATCAAACAACAATAATTGTCACAGGACACATTGGAATGTCCATGGATAAATATGGACACGTAAGAACTCCAATACTTCAAAGTCTCCATGATATGTCACGTAGCCAGCATGAATAAATGTGTTTCCTTGTACACCTGAGCGTACTCGCGAGACCACTGGAGCAGACAATTGATGCTGGATTAGCGACAGTATTCGCTACTTGAAACTGTTCAAATTAATAGTAGAGTTTAAACGTGAATAACATCCAAATGAGGAAAATGTTAGCTTAAATTGTCTGCTCGTAGAGAATCACTTAGTGGCTATAATTTTATTTCTTTCATGAATTGCAAGCATGTTACCATTATTTGCTAAAGTGTAAGGTACTGATACACTAGAACATTCCAACTAAAGGAATTATATTTAGGAGATAGAGTTGTGAAAATTAAGCGAGTATGTTAAAATTAAAATGGTAGTGTGAATTCAGTCACAAATTTTATATTACAAAATCAGTTATACATTATAAATAGAGCACAAAAGGAAAGATTTGATTTTAGGAAAGAATGACATAACAAAAGAGAACTTGACCAAAAAAAAAAAAAAAAAATGAAAAAAAAAAAATGAAAGGTTTTTACTCCAGCTAAGGGCCTGTATTCCCTTTACAAACAATTCTGATATTTACGCAGTCGGTCAGATATTTTGAAACGGTGCTTAACTGACACAGTTAAGTATCGCCCTTTACGGAGCTGTAATTTTATGTCCAGTTTGAAAGTGTCTGGTACAAAGTTTTTATCAAGGTGTCATTCATTTATGCAGCTCAAAATTAATTATTCGAATAGAATCGGCTGATGAATGTCCAAGTGTGACACAAAACATATTCGCGATGAATGCAAATGTAACTCAATAGAGAAGCTCACACAATAGAGTCTAATTACTAAGCTTCTGTTCACGTTATGTGCCTTTGGGTCCCATTTAATTGGTTGTAAAATTACATAAAAACCATGCAAGCAGTCCACAGCAAACTAATTATATAAACTGATTATTTTATGAATTTTCTTTATACGAAAATAAATTATTTAAATAAAAATTCCAAAACCAAATGTGAGATCACAATGTTTGAGATAAAAATGTCCAGGTAAAAAAACAAAAAAAATGTAATATTTTGATATCATGTTCATGCCAACATTTCCTCTGAGAGTAAGGTAAATAAAAACAGTGATATAGCCAAGAATGAAAACTTTGCTAAATCGTACCTGGTGAAAGTTGCTTCTTATTGGTACAGTGCCATTTCACTTCCCTAATTTCCAGAGACCAAAATATTGAAAATAGCTCTAATTACATCCAATTTTCCCAGCAAATTGTTGCATTCAGATTTTCTGTTTTTTATCTCTATAAACTGCCAGTCGAACTGTACAGATTTCCATTCGTATTTACCTCCTCCCCCAAGGCGTGTAGCATAACTCATATTCCAATCTTCAAAGCCGAACGCCATGGATTCAGACACACATATTCTATTTGTAGTTATCCGCTGGCAAAAACGTGCGTCTTGATAAGCCAACATTTACAAACGCTAACTCCGTCCTACCGATGAATGAATGCAACTAGAAAACAATACATAACAAGATAGAATTATGCGTCCAGATACACGTGAATAACAGGAAATTAGAGAAGGTATTTGGCAAAATGCTATCAGTTTGTTGTGAATCCTAAATTTGAAGATAATAAGCGAATAGGAAATGCATTTACATATTCTGACAAATAGGCCAACAGACAGCACGTGCCGTTGCCTCGTGCCGTCTTATCGACCGCTGGCGAGTCGAGCCGATTTCCGATCGAAGATATTTTTTTTTCATGTTGGGATAATATATAGCAGAAGCAAAGGCAAATTAGAAGCAATTGCTATTTCTTACTTTATAATTCTCCATCTTCTTTGATGGTCGGTAACTATTTCCCTTAATTATAAGCCTCAAGTCATAGAAGTTTGTCATGTACGTAGTGCTACTGACAGGATCAACGCATTTTTTAAAATAATTTAACACCAAGTAAGGCTATAAAGCCGCTAAGAATAAGGGGTTACTTAGTGTGCAAGAAGATGAGAAAAATAAAAATATTATTTAATGAGATGGAACAATGATTGAACATGAGTTAAGACAGCAGAAAATAACGACTGGCATTGTAATTAAAGTTTTGTAAATAAAATTTGACTGGAAAGCAAGAGGCTTGAAGAGATTTCCTCAAGCGAGAAGTGGGAGAGAAGAAATTGTTAGCATAGAATTTACGGTTACATATAGTCATGTACATTGTAAAATGATGAGACCTCACTGCCAGTCTAGTTAATACGTAAACTCGAGCTATAATTAGAAGAACTGCCATGTAAATATTTATATTTAAATATATTTACGGTGGTAAGACCAATAAGATAAGGAAAATAGTTAACATTTACTTCTTCAACAAGCACAAATAAATTTTTGATCAAATATATACAGAATTATTATGTTTATATTTTCTATTGTCATGTTACGTCTCAACTTCTGTAAGTCACTAAGATCTAAGGGTCACTACATGAAAATGAAGTTTAAAATGAGTCTTTGTTTTAAGTCTTATAAAACTTATGCCGCTTACTTGCATGACATTGCTATCTAAATCGACTGTATACATTGTTATCTTGTAGTTTTGAATAATGTAACAAGATTTCGTAGTTCACGTTCCAGAATTCAAACAGAAACATAAAGGAGATTTGGATGCTTGGGTGGCGTAATGGATAACGGATCGAAAATGGAAGCCGAATTCCAGTTCTAATCCGGCTTGTTATATTCACTTACGCGCAAATACCAATAGGAATGGTACGAATCCACCTACTCCCGGCTATGGGTTAGTAAATGCCATTTCTATTAGTAAATACGATTATCTCCCAACAATTCTTACAATCTTAAAATATTTTCTGGCTTTAAATAACCTACAAAACGTTGTCAAGCCAGAAAAGCAAATCACTCAATCAAACTCATGCTGATAATCGTCTTTTTTGACAAATCGACTATAACGTAACTCGAAATGGCTCTCGTGGTAGGAAGGGTGACGATCAAATGTCCATATCCGTACAATAGATATTCGATAATAAAAGGCATGTGAAATTCATGAAAAAAAATAATACCAAAAAATGTGTTGTGCCCTGCGTCTTCTGATTACTGGACATTTAATAGATTAAGCTTGCTGAGTACATTTAAAGTGAAATCTTCAACTGCTTTTTTAATTGAGTTCGTAATCGAAAATTGAGTAGATTTAACTTAGAAAGTAGCCCACCACCCAACCAGAAATTGGTTTCTATATGTGGTTCAAAATTTTAATTCAAGATAATAATGTTTTATACTTTCGTGATTGAACAGTGTTGAAAATCTTGTAGCGGGAGTGAAGTTCTAACATAATGAGAGGCTTTGAGTGATCAGAAATTATTAATTATAGTAAAGTTACCCTCCTCCTCAAAATGCTCGAAACCTGCTCAAGTTAAAGTATTATTAGCAACAAAACGGTGAGGTGTGTGATATGAATAGAAGAGAATGTGTGAGAAAAGATGAGCGATTAAGAGGATAAGGAGGCAAAATAATGATTGTCCCTTGATTTGAAATAGTCAAGTTTAAAGTGATGAGGGAAAACTTATTTTTCTGCAAAGTGGCAGATTTGGGGAAAATCTTTTCAGGCAGAACTTTCTTTTTACATATAGATCACGGAGGAAAAGAGGGCGATTCGATTCCGTACAAGATTCAAGGCGACTTTGAGAAAACACACCAGGTAAAAATGTTCGAATTCCATCCGACACTGTTAATGTCTAATTTTGGTACCGCATTTGTTAAAGGCATCAATCCATCAGCAGGCCCCTTTCCTATTCACCAAATACTTAGAAAATAAATACCTTGTCAGCCATGGGTGGATGAGGACTTGGACAGACTACA
Source organism: Acanthosepion pharaonis (assembly GCA_903632075.3). NCBI lineage: Eukaryota > Metazoa > Mollusca > Cephalopoda > Sepiida > Sepiidae > Acanthosepion > Acanthosepion pharaonis. The sequence goes on from CAHIKZ030005437.1 coordinate 2,906,082, forward strand.
GATCATTAACGACTTTACAGGCACAGCTCTTCTTCATTAACTTTGTGACCAACTAGGATTTAATAATTAAATCATATTGCTAGAAAGTTCTGCTTTCTAAATAAATAAGCGGCAAATGCTCTCTGCCTGTTCTTGTGTCTGAAAACCATCTAAATTGAGCCACACTCTATATTATACCTTTTTAGAAATCAGCATGATTCCGGGGTTGAAAATCTGCCCTTCATCCGGTGTTTAAACATCCAGTATTGGGATTTGAGCCCGGATGAGGTGGGAAAAGTTAAAAATTCAAATTTTAACTGAAAACAATGATTTTAAGTTTTAAATTTATATTGAGTGAAAATAACATAAAAATTTGCGAGATAATTTTTTTTTGTTTTAAATTCAATTTAAAATATCTCCCAAACTTTTGGAATTGAGGAAGTCAATTCTATTTCTTCAAAATACTTAGGGATCAGAGTTAAATTGAGTGTTTTCGGAAAGTGAGATTTTGAAGTTACGCAGAGATTGTGATTTGAAGAACTCAAATTTCGCCTTGAACTGAAACTTCGTCGCAAACCTGAGTTTCGGTCCAAATCGGTCTTTTGGCCGGAATTGGACATATAGCCCCAAATCAAAGTTAAAGTGGTGTTTTGAACTTCCACGGAGTGAATTGAGAAATTCAAGGTTATTTCTTCAAAATTATCATTGTTGTTTTCTAAGCTAGACCAGAGGTCCCTTTAGGCCCAATTAGCACACCACGGCAAGAGTTAGGTCAAAAGTTATTTCTGAATGCGGCTTTTAAGCTAGTTATAAATAATTGATATTTAACTATTTTTCAAAATGGTACAGAAATTTAAGTACCTGGGAAGTGTTCTACCAAAGGACGGAAAAAGTGACACTGAGAACTGAAGACGTATTTGGATGGCCAAAGACGCGTTCTAAACGGTAAACAAAGTATTGAGAGACAGAAAAATTTCGTGGGAATAAAAGAAAATAATATTGAACTATTATCTCAGGTCTTTCCTCACGTATGGCAGAGAATGATGGACAGTATCCTCAAACATGAAGAAAAGTCTCGAAGCAACAGAAATGTACACAAGGATACTAAGGATACCGTTGGCCGAACATGTGAACAACAACAAGCTTTTGCAGAGAATGGAAACAAAAAGAAAACTTATGCTCAGCATCAGGGGCAGTTGAAATTTCTGGGAAGCGTAATGAGGAATGAAGGCTTTGGAAAATCTGTTGCTCACCGGAAGGATAAAGGGAAAGAGGAACAGGGAAAAGAAACGCGTAACAAACTTAATTGGCTTGAGTATATTGATGACAGAACAGGGTTTGGGAGAAATAAACAAAAAAGATAAAACTAAGAGCTACAAGGGACAGGAAGATGTGAAGGGCTATGATGTCAAATTTCTATTCTGTACACACGCACGCACACGCACATATATATATATGAAGGCATATAGTTTTAAAGTGTGCTATATTTATGGGATAAAGTGATCAATATCAGAGATAGATCGTATGTAAATATAAATATAAAAGTGAACATTGAAGTCAACACTCAGAGGCGACAGGCTGTTCCATGCTAGACGCAATCGTCAGGCAGCGATTGTTGGATTTTCCACTCCCGCGAAAATAACCGCCAGTGTTGACTTCAATGTTCACTTTTATCTTTATCTATCTATCTATCTATCTATCTATCTATCTATCTATGGATATATCTATTAATCTATCTCTCTGTCTATATATATATATATATATATATATATATATATATATATATATATATATATATATGTTACAAGAATACAATAATTATATTCAATAAATATTATGACCTTACTATGGCATGTTCATTGTTCTGTTTGATAGTTAACTGTCAATTACTTTATGAAGTTACTTACATTTCATTTTATGTGACTCACGTCCTCACCTTCTAATACTAACATCGCAACATAAATAATAAAATCTTAATAACCAAATATGATATAACATAGAATTAAGACCATATCCAAAGTTAGATTTGGCGACGCTTTTTCCTATAGCGCCTTGCAAGTTCTAGACTTTTATAAAATAACTGGCATCTATCTATCTATCTATCTATCTATCTATCTATCTATCTATCTACTGGTTACATGTCTTACTTAAACAGCTGCATACGAGAATCTAAAGATTCTAATCTACATATTATGAAAGATGTTGATCCAATTTCTCACATTTTGTAGTATCATCCTTCATCTTCAATCATGAGATTGTAATGTGGCTAGAGTAAGATTTATTGAATATTTTTTTTACTAAATTTCTTTTTACATTACGGCTATTCATCTGAAAGGCATAAGAACTACAAGCTATTTTTTGGGTAGTGTACATGATATCCCCGACATGTGATCTAGACGACCGGATCAACTTGCAGATCCATGGCTGTGTGTACAAGGACAACAACTCTATTTTTGGGAAATTCAGCTAAAGGATGATGGCACGTGACGTTTTCCGTTACATCATCCTGTTAAGTTGCTATCGATTGCACATCCAAATTAGACGGAGCGTTAGTTCAATCGGAATCGCTACAGTCGGCAAACACCTTATTCAGTGGAAAGTCTACAGAACAGAATAATGGCGCACAAGTCTCTTCTTTGGCTGCTTTTATTATTGCTGATACCACTAATAATCTCCTCACATCACTGCCATTCACATTACACATGATTAGATCTGTTACAGCCTAACTGCTTTTACTATGACAGCTATTAATACAGATGCAGCGTTTTTTTAACTCTCGGAACAAAGCGAAGGAAATGTTTTTAGATGATATTGTTGATTAAATCGTAGATGATTTACATATAACTGCATTTCTCTCTCACATGATCTTTACATTATGACAAAGTAGGAGCATTGGTTTGGTATTGTTTCGTTGTTTTTTTTTCTTCTTTCATATCTTCTCAGTGGCTCCCCGGTGATTTCCGGTGTGGCCGTTTCTTTAGACATATAACTTGAGCGATTATATACTTATGTGAGAGATGAGATCGATAAATATGAAATTACAAACAATATTGTACATATATTAACATTTTATTGCCTTAGCAAAGTTAATAGGAATTAAAAATGGGGTAAAAATAATGGCGAGAATAGGTTTCTTTTCAAGGAAACACTGAGACTCCATTGATTCAGCATTCGTTATTGCCGTTTGAAATTTATAAAATCTTTCTCTTTAAACAGGTTTTTCAAGGGATTAAGTTTCTCGTGTCCATGATCTGTTATCATTTATAATACAGATGTGAGTTTCCTTCCTAATCTTCGTTTAATGCAGTGTGAAAAGTCAATAAAGTGATTGTCATTATTTTCTCTTTGAGTCATATGTGCTATTCATTTTAGTTGTTGCTACTATTAGAAATGATGTAGCTTTATTAATTAATTAATTATTTCATTCTTATTCAAACATGTTTAATTGAATCATATAGACATATTCTTTCTACTTATTCTTATACTGATCATTTCCAGTTGTTTAATCAGTTTCCAAGGAAATTGCTGTAGTTTTTTTCAACCTAGTTACTTTCGACTTTCGCCAAAATCCTCTTTAGGCTTAAATAAGAAAGACAAACTTATTGTAACTGCGATAAAAATCTGCATTACATTGTGTTAGTGAGCTTTTTAAAAACACGCGCGAACGCACTCTGCTATAGTTGTTTTAGATTTTTACGTTTATCTGTTGTAGTTATGGGATGTAGTTATGGAGTTAAAAAAAATCTACTGCGCCTTCCTTGTTGAATTTCATTTTAACATCAAGAAACTGATTAGATAACAGGAAATACAACTGATTAGACAATTAGAAATACAACTGAAAAGACAACTGTAATGTTTGAATGAAGATATGCTAGGCAACATATCTTCATTCATAATTATTTTTATTGATTATATTGAAGTATTTACACCAGAGAAAAGTTTCTTGTTGGTTTGTTAGTGTTACCAGAGCTTGTACGCTTTGTTGATTTCATGTGTTATGTGGTCTGCTAGAGACTAAGACACGTGACAAGTTATGTCTCTATGGTATCCCGTAGGGTAAAGAGACAGTGAAGAAACAGGTTTAGTTCGACCGTATGAAACCCAGCCAATCAAAACGCTGCCCAATTTCAATCCTCTGATTGTATGTTTCTCTCTTCTCCACATTTAACATCAGCAGGCGTCCACAGCTGCACCCAACTGCAGGTGATTGGTGCTTCGACGTGACCCCAAAACTGCACTTATGTTACTTTCCCGGGTAATGAGTGCACTGCTATGAGAAAACGTAGAATCAGAAAGAGACAGATTAAATTTCTTGGACACAATGAGGAAGGAAGGTTTGGAAAATTTAACTTTCGCAGGGCATACTGAGGGCAAGAAAGATAGGGGAAAGTCAGCGAGTTACCTACCTGACGAGCTTGTGTGAAGATGGCGGAGCAGGTGGTGTGGGAGGTTTAGCAAAGTGATAAACATTGCTAAGGACCCCCAAAAGATAGGACGTTTTGAAAAGTCATGATGGCCCATGTCCTGAAGGGATACAACACATAGAAGAAAAGAAAATATACGAGAGAATGATGAAGATTCCTTAAACTGATCAAATTCCTCAAATCTGACCAGATGACGAGACACCAGCATTGAGCAAAAAATGTTCCTACACTGACGAGGAATTTTGAAGCATCTACCAAATAAAATTTATTATACATGTAATCGCTATCAGTATAAAAATATGTATGCATATTTCTTTGCGACTACTCGGCCTCCCAATGACGGCTGACCTGAGATGGAACAAATACATTGAGTCAATAGCTTCGTCCACCGCAAAGAAAGTTGACTTCCTGTGCTGCGCCAGGAAATTTTTCTCGCCGGAGTCGATCCTCCAGATCTACAAATCAACCATTCGCCCTTGCATGAAGTATTGCTACCATATATGGTCTGGCGCCCCTTATGTTTGCCTCAAGGTTCTTGATAAGATCCAGAGACGGATATGCAACGTAATTGGCCCTGATCTGGCATCTCGTCTGCAGTCGCTCTCTCACAGACGTGCCGTCGCCTCCCTCTGTCTTTTTTTTACAAATACTTTCATGGTAACTGCTCCGAGGAGCTGCTTTCCCTTGTTCCCAAACTTCATGAATTTAAGCGTTCTATTATGCTGGCATCTCGCTCACACCCTTTCTCTGTCGAAACTGTTAAGTGTAGCCGTCTCTTCTACTCCAATAGCTTCGCGCTTTTGGAACTACCTCCCCACTTCTTGTTTCCCTGATAGCTATAACTATTCAAATGTAATGTCAATCGACGCCTCCAGATGCTCTGATCTATCCCCTATCCTTCTCTTCATCCTTTCCTCTATCACTCCTATTTGCTCTAGCTCCAACTCTCTGTAACCCCCTTGCGTGCTAGTGGCTTCACGCCTTGCTTGGGGTGAAAAGCTTTTAAAAAAAGCTACCACAGTCAATTACAAAGTAATCAGCTCACCTTAAGCAAGGTGATAATGCCACTAAGACTCAAGGAGCTATTCGAGAGAAAGAGAATAAGAAGACTTTAGAATGAAGCGGAAACTCAAGTCTAAATAGAAAAAAAAAAGGTTTAAACCTCTACTCCTGTTCAAATAACCGGATAGGAGTGTGAACTGTACTTTGGGCAAACATCTACTCCTTTCATAAAAATATACATGGATGGCTTAAAGATTGCGTTTAAGTATAAAATAGATTGTCGCCGCTTGGTTTCACTTCTCTCACTATATATCTATATATCTATCTATCTATCTATCTATCTATCTCTCTCTCTCTCTCTCTCTCTCTATATATATATATATATATATATATATATATATATATATATATATTATTACTTTAAACATGTGTGTTGAGCAGATTTAATCTATTATTTTTTAAACAGGAAAATTGCCATAGAATGTCCTAAAGATCTAAAGTTTCTAATAAAAAGGTGCGTTTCTTAAGGCATCAAACTTGTATTCCCTTTTCAATTTGGGAAATCAATTTTAGATCTAGCGTGCTTTACCATTTAACCACAGTTACCCATCATATTGAAGAAACATTTATCTTAATGAAGAAATGCGCAACTCTGCTTGACTTCCTTTTTACGCATAGTGAGTGGAAGTTATCGTCAGACATGAACGTGCATATGAAACAAATGTTTCATTAAATTCTTTTATGCGAAAAGCATCATACAACGGCAGTCATCGACGTTTGCTGAACATTTACAGAGACCAAAACGTGGGTATCAACATAAATAATACGATAGATAATTGTTTTAAGTAGCTTCAACGGCAAACGATCAGCGTGCATAGTCACTTGCTGGTGAAAATGCGGAGAAATAGTGCTTTGGAGCTGAAAAATTGTCTTCAACGGTATTATAGTGTTCATTGCATCTGTTATACATTCTGCGAAAATAAATGGGAGCATCTCTTTCGGATCATCTCTCGT
>CAHIKZ030005437.1:2917500-3030000 GCA_903632075.3 Acanthosepion pharaonis
TAACGATGCAATAGGGATGTTTCTGATATTAATTGTTTGGAATACTTAATACAAACAGGTTTGTCTTCGGGAATTAAGACAAGTCACAATAATTATCGCGTTCTGTATCACAGATTTGCTTCTCAGTTACTTGGCCTTAAATATTTGGGGCTGTCACTTTTGGAGTTGACACACTGTACATTTCAGTTGAATCCGGAACACTCGCCGTAAACATTTTTGCCGTAGGGAAGCTCTCCTCAGGAATTTTCGCTGTAGGAAACTTCGCTGTATAGGATTTTTGCCGTAAGACAATTTCGCTGAATTTTCTCGAGACACTTACGCTCTATCTGAAACAGCCTGAATGAACTGGGTTACTCGATTCGAAGATAATTCTAAATGACTCTCATATGCGCTGTTTTTGTTGTTTACTTTTATAAAAACGTGTCATCATATCGTATAAATTTTCTCCTGATGCGTAGATTTGATATTCTTTTAGAGATTGGGTGTCAAGATGGGTTTATTAGACTTTCTGTATTTGTGCCATAACATCAGTTTGTTGGCATTCACGTCTCTCACCCAATGATAATAATAATACCAACGAGACGACAGTTTGACTATTGTTTGAATGTTCATTTATGATACCGAAGGAATACAAAAATCGCCTTGAAAAGCTAGTCAATACATTAACTGGACATACGTCAGTATTGCATTGTACCACATGCGGAAATATGTTATAGACGTCACCCAGAAAACTGAAAACTAAAATATACAAGATACTGTAATTAAAGTCAAAAAGTAAAATTGCCTTTCTATAGATACGAAAGTGCCATCAGCTAAAAGTATATATTCTAAAAATATGACAGAATAAATCAATGTACATATCGTGAAATTGAAAAAAAAACAAAACAAAAAAAAAAAACGCCTAAAATAATTGGCTCCCTAGGTACGAACAAAAACTGTAGACACAAAAACATTAACAAATTCCCTGCTCGTCACTGTTTATAAAAATATATTTTTTAAACTTTCATTTTGTCGAAAGCTCACCTATTCAAGAGAGTCATATCGATACAAAGAAAAAATGCATCTACTTAAATTGACTGGATCGCTAGTCAAAATATAAGGAATAACCTTTGGAGTTTAGAATTTGTAAGACTTTTCTTAAGATACTATATCGAAAAATTATTTAATTTTTATTAATTTGCATGTTTAAAAAAGACACACGACGTGAAATTAATCCTTAAGGTTTTAATGAATTATCTATATTTTTATACTTGAAAACTCAGTATATTTAGATATTGACAAATGAGAGATCAGTACACAACATAAATTGTCTGTTTTTTTTAAGAGCAGACCAATCAAGTATCATTTCTGAATTTGAGCAAACAGAATCCATATATTTACTAAATTGGTTTACTCTAGGTTTCGAGTAATGAACCGGGATGGGATTTTTACTAAATTGAAAGCAAAATGCAACAACAACAATAATAATAACAATAATCCTTAAATATAATGCGCCACACACACACACACACACATATATATATATATATTTGTGTGCAACAATTGAGGGGCGGTGTGCAAAATTTTGACATGAGATGAACAGAAGTCATGACCTCATTCAAGCAAAAGGCTATTGCACTGACAAACCCCCTTCTGCCCCTCTCTCTGCAATCAACGAGCAACGTGAAAGGAGTGATGGAAAGTAACCACGGAAAGAAACAGATACATGACTGTAAAGAAAGAAGGAAAGAAAGAATTAGAGAGTGGGGAAATAGAATGTGATAGAAAGAGGAGATAAATATATATAATACAAAACTTGGGCGAGGTTTATATTTTATTTAAGCTTGAAACTTCATATGAAGCCACGTTTCTTCGAGGTGTCTTGCATTGTGGGATCGACTAGCACTAGCGATGAAATTCTAATTTCACAGCCAATTTGACTCTCAAGAACACCAAGTGTCTGTCACAAAACGCGCACACAATGCGGGTAAATTACGGATATCTTTCCTGAGGTGTTTATAAACTGTATACTGTTCAATTATTAATGTTAACAACGAGCTATGTAATACATATTACTTATAATACATTGCTTGCCGGCAGTTTTGACACTAGTAATAATAATAATAAGGCCCTTGAAAACGGAATCTTAAAGATGTGGCACATGAAGACAGCAATAATTCCAGTTATATTTGGAGCCCCGGATTGATTGGGAAATGTTCCGGTTGACTCCTTGAAGTGATTCCTGGTAGCCTATACCTTGAATATATACAAAAATTGTACTCACAAGTACAGCTCACAGATTATGAATAGTTTTATCTATGTAAAGAGTGTGGGATTTTATTTTATTATTGTTTGTTTTTTTGTTTTTACAAAAATAAGCCGTAGAGAAAGTCATGAAGCCATTTCTGACCTTAGGTCTCTGATTGGGACCCTAAAGAAAATGCATATACAACAGAAATTCAAGGAAGAAATAATAATAATAATAATAATAATAATAATAATAATAATAATAATAAATCAATGGCTGTTCTTGAAAAGAAAAGATACTAGTTAGTATGAGATTTTTGATTCCAAGCACCCACACACTCCAAATATGAAGTCTAAATTTGCTAATCGTGAGTAATATACTGAAGCACCGACAGATCGTCAAGGTTGCTGTATCCTAGTAGACGTTGCATTAACTTTTGATACGGAACAAGTGAAAATACAGAAATTACAAGACTAGGGCATATCAGAGAATTATTTCAAACAGCATCTTAAATTGTCCCTTTTGTCGTTGGCGAACACGGGACTATTTCCAGAAATGTTTATGACTGAAATACGTGACATCATTAGGAGTGCGTCGATAGCAGTAATTCATAGAACAGCTCGTGTGCTGAGGAGAGTGTTATGTCACTAAACTGCTGGTAGGAACGGAGATGTGATCTGCATCACCCGGCCAAAACATCGAAAACTTGGAGAGGATATTAACTGCTGCTGCTGATAATAATAATAATAATAATAATAATAATAATAATAATAATAATAACAACAACAACAAAAATCCAAGGAAGAAATAATAATAATAACAACAACAACAACAACAATTCTTTTTGTTCCTTGGCTCCTGAGTGAGTTAGAACATACATTACGCCCTGCCGATACCACATAATGGTTTCAGTGACAAATAGAAAGAAAGAAAAGGACGATAGAGGAGAGACAGCACTCTCGTATTTAACGCTTCCTTCATTGAAATGCAAAAAATATACAATCTCAAATATCTTACGCCCTTATCTTGCTACACCTTTACTTCTTTAAATGATGAACTGTGTTCATATTTTGTTATAAGTTGTTAACCTCAAATATTCAACAAAGAAATAAGGACGTTTATACGCGTACTTTATAGTCATGCAACTTGCAAATAACTTATTCAATCATTAACCTAAGATATTAGATGCATTACAAAATTAAAATCGGAAAACTGTAAACCTTCTCAGCAATAATATTTGGGAAATCCGATTGGATTTTATCATAATTCATCCTTACATTAGCTTCTAGACTAAGTAAATTTCTTCGAAAAATTGATATTCACAGACCAGCGTAATTAGGCTAGATTACCTGATTTCAAAATAGTTAGATTTATCGAATCCTGAATATCACCCTTTTAATAAACAAATCAGGTAAATTGGAAGTGCATGATAATTTAAATAAATAAGAACTTTTCCAAAAATGTGAAGATGATAATTTCAGCTATAATAGAGTTGCATTTAGAACATCCCTGAGAATTAGAAGATTGAAATAATTAAAGATCTGAGTTTAAAAAAATATTTTTGATCTTTGTGAATAGGGTATCGATTGGTGTTTTTGAATTGACTATGTCCACTTGCATTGTCTTGTAATTATTTGCTTACAGGGGATCAAAATCAAAGGCTTCTTTTAAAACAAAATTTGCTCAAACTAACAGCTTGTTGGCGTGTCTCTTTTATGATCTTTTCCCTTTTAAATCAAATTTTTAATCTTATTTTAGATTTTATTTTTGACGTTTTTTCTCAAGATATGTTGCACTAATATACAAAATGCAAGTATGCTATGGATGTGAGCAAGCAGATTTTAAATTACTACTAGTCATTTTTTGAAAAAAAAAATATATATTAAAATTTTATTAACAAAATTTTGTCTACTTTTCATATATATATATATATATATATATATATGCTTTACAGTAATAAGAATTTTGATTTGCCTTTCTGAAACGATTCATTTTAGAATTATATATAAAAGAATACTGTGCATGTGTGTGTGTGTGCGTGATCTCAAAGAAGTTAACAAACCAAATTTGTTGGACAAATTCTTGAACTTTTTAAAATCCTTGTCCAAGAAACAAAATATTAGCCACCTCCCATTACAGTCAAATTGCAAAATTCTTTTTTTTTTAAACTGTTTAAATTTTAGCTGTTGCATCAAGCAGCGATGTTGGGGCCGGATATTCGAAAACCTTTAAAGATATTCAAATTCCATTCTGAGAATTGACTACACATTTCAAGTGGCATGGAAAGCAGAATCTAGAATACCTAAAGTATCAACGAGATGAGAAAAGATTTGAAATGACTGTCCTAAAACATCGTAAAAACACTATGAAAACCTCTACAAGAATTCAGAAATTTACGAGAAAACTGAAGAGGACTCCTAATAGGGCATGAATTCCGAGCTTTTTGAAATGGTAGCGTGGCAAATGGCCGATGTAATCAAGTGGAGAAAGAAATAAAAGAAAATTACAATATTATCCTAATGAGCTAATTATCTCGTAGTAAAAGTTCGAAATTCTTGAACCAAAAAATAGGATCACATGTAAAACCATAAAAGGAAAATAATGATGTGTTGATAAGGGAACCCGGAAGCATAAATTTAGATGATGAAAGAATTAATAGGAAAAAGTTTTGCATTTCCTTTGAAATAATTCTAGCTAATATTTCCACAAGCGGATATAGAGAGTACAGATGAATAGAGAATGGAAATGGAGGCAAAGAGAATATCGATTTTCTTCCCCATGGCAACCACTCGAAAGACGGGTGAATAGTTTTCAGATATTTGTCTATGATAAGATTCCGATACTTGATTGTTATAATCTATATTTTTTAACCAACTGGAAGAGTTTAAAGCTTGCTGGTAATATTATTACGGTCTTCTATTCTTGATATACGAAACTTCCGAAAGTTTTACTTATGTAATGGTAACTACAGCAGTAGTTTAGTAAGTAATAACATACATTATAACTTTAGTTATAAGACATTTTTTTCTATTGTCTTTTTACTATTGTTACTCCTGCTACTACTTGTAACAACTGATAATAATAGTAGCATTGATGATAATGAATATATTGAGAATCTAAGTGCAACTAGAATTATAGAAAAATGAGTAATTTGAGAAGTCAATACAAATCTCAGATTTTCTGTCTTCTTTTGGAATTATACTAAAGTAGATTTCTGGCTTAAGGCCATATCATGTCGAAACACTGGTCCTCGTACGATCACCGAAGTTAAACAAGGCTGAGCCTAGTCAGTACCTAGTTGGGAGATCGCTTGCGAATACCAGGTACTGTAAGCCTTGATATGCAGGCGTTCTAATGGAAAACGACTGGGAATTGGATTACAGTCGGGTTGGTTATATTCATTTATGCGCAAGTACCCTTGGAAAATGAATACTTCGCCCAGATATGGGATAATTAGCTGGACTTTTATCAATTAATTATTATTGTTTCTAAAAAATTCTTACATTCTAAAAATATTTCATGGCTTTAAATATCATGGAAAAACAAATCAGTCAATCATAAAGTAGGTTTTTGCTGATATTTCATATTGATTGATTTTGAAATATCGAAAACAAAAATCATTACATAAAGTTTGCCCGTAATGTTTTACTTCACCATTTCTGCTAATCTATTAACCACAGATAGCGTAAAAAAGACTTAGTATTCCAGTAAAGCAAACAAAATTAAACGATTCGACAGTTTCAGATTAGTGAATTACTTTTCAAATATTACGCGCACAATACGTTACCAAAAAATAAGATTTGCAAGCGTTCGGTATGAATTTGAAGCAAGAGAAATCAGTAGTGTTTTTTTAAATTTTGAAACTAACAAACAAAATGCTGATTTAGTGTCAATTATGAACTCTGTTGATTATCTAAGCTCTGCTAAGCAATCCATTTTATTTTAATTTTAAATAAGCAAAATGGCACGTACCAAACGTTGAAATATAACAGAGAGATGGACCATTGCTTCTCTTGTATAGTTAATAATTGCTGTAAAGTAGCTTTTGGGGTCAGGCGTATTCATTAATATCATCGGCAACATCCGACTCAAAGAAACATTTGTCAGCAAATGCGTCCATAAAAACAGATGCTATCTAAGTTTATATTTGTAAGTAAAATATATATATATATATATATATATATATGTGTGTGTGTGTGTGTGAAAAGTGTATATAAATATAAATAAATATAAGTATGTATAATTATTTATATATTATATGCGCGGTACTTATTGGAAAGCGCTCAATATCTGAGATAGAGCTAACATATTTGGTTGGATAGATGTGAGTTTGTGACCCTGGGTTTGTCTGACGATCACTAAAGCGTGAAACCCAGGGTTACAAACTCACATCTATCCAACTAAATATATATATATATATATATATATATATATATATATATATATATATATATATATATATATATATATATATACGTGAAAAGTGTGTATATAAATATATATATATATATATATATATATATATATATATATATATATATATATAATTATTTATATATTATATGCGCGGTACTTATTAGAAAGCGCTCGATATCAGAGATAGAGCTAACATATTTGGTTGGATAGATGTGAATTTGTGAACCTGGGTTTAAAGCTTTTGCGATCGTCAGACAAACTGATTATTTTTTTTTAAATATTGGGTTTATGTAGATTGCGTGTATGTTTCGCTACACTTCCAATCTTTGAATTTCATCATACAAATGAGTATGTATAGACACAACACCACCCGTATACATACATATGTCATATCCAAATCTGTCCACATATGTTTATATATGTATGAGTCCGGACGGACGACCAAGTGTGTATGTGTGTCTGCGTACTTCATTGGGCGTATGAACATACAACGATGTTTGCGTTAGCACGATGACATCACGACGACGTCCCCTCCCTTCCATAATAACACCAATGCACGCAATCTACATAAACCCAATATTTAAAAAAAAATAATCAGTTTGTCTGACGATAGCAAAAGCGTGAAACCCAGGGTCACCAACTCACATCTATCCAACCAAATATATATATATATATATATATATTTACTTTCAAATACAAAATTATTATATATATATATATGTATATATTGTTTAAGGAACCCGGCCTTCTTGCATATCGTAGACCGAAGAACCTAAAAGAAATCATAGGTAGTAACCACATTTTAGGGGACAAGGTAATCCGTAATAAACTAAGAACAAAAACAACAGGATTTTCCCAACCATGTTACAACAAAAGAAGTTTATGTTGCAACCATATTAAAAACACGAATTCATTCACGAGCTCAATCACTAAATCTACTTTCAAAATCTACCGCGATTCTATCTGTAGAAGTCATAACATAATTTACCTCCTAGAATGCACACTATCCTAGAAACAATATGTAGGAAAATCTGAATGGCCCTTTCACTACAGAATTAATAATTATCGTAATCGAATTAAGTCGACTCCCCATGAAAAAGTATTACCTGTAGAACAACATTTCCGCCTGGAAAAACACGATTTCAAAACCCATGCCAAATTCACTATAATTGAGAGAATAGAAAAGTTCAGAGCAGATAACATTAGAAAGATTTTAGAGTCCCATGAAAATAAGTGGATACAACGTCTAAAGACAAAATATCCAGCCGGGCTAAATCATAAATTTAAAAATACAGATAGTACCAATATATAAATCAACAAATCAAAACCTACCCACATTTCTCACCCACACAAGACAGACATGCTTGCGGAGGTGTGGAGGCCTCACACTTATACACACACCCACACGAATATACACGCTTACACAAAAATCTACTCACTCACTCCCTAAGAACCAAATAACACACACACAAACACTAAACAAAGACACATCCCCTCACCAGGTCCAATAAAACTGTCAAACTGACTAGAGAATTCAGAGCAGCATGTATATCCAGCTCTTATCTCAAATAACAACTTAAAAGAGAGTGTTTGACCAACACAAGAATTGTTAAAAGATTCATGTTAAAAAGATAAAAAAAATAAAAAAAACAAATGAAAACTACAGACAAAAGTTCATTTTCTCCAGCAAAAGATACATTTCTGTAGTTTACTGCTACCAGCAAGCAGAAATATTTTTTAAACGTTATTTTTATTGGATACTCATATTTGAGTATGCTCTCCATTTATTTATTACACAATATATTTAATTATTTTCACCCAACGGACTGAAATTTTGTATCAGGGTTCGGATGCGAAACTGTGTGCAGATATGAAAAACTTCGTGAGATTTATGACGGGAAAAATTTGGCTTAAAAGCACGAAATTGTTAACACTCGATCGATCGCTCATCGTGGTCAAGTCGGTAAGGAGAATTGGTCGCTCCCTAAGAAACGCATGCTCGATCCCAGACGGAGAGCGCAATTTTTCTTAAAATTTTTTTGAACATTCTGGCCAGTAGGTGAAAACGAATAAATATAGAGCTGTTTGATAAATAAATAAACGAAGCGCCTCGTCAAATAAACAGAGAGTATACTCAAATATGAATGTCCACTAAAAATAACGTTAAATGTGATTTTTTATATATATATATATATATATATATATATATATATATATATATATATATATATATATATATATATATATATATAATGATACAATATATATGCAAATGTATTTTTATTAATTTAAAATACGTTTTCTAATAGAGTATCTCTAATATAGATATGAGCACGTGACCAATTATTTAGAACGTTACAGTTTCCAGTTCTCTCTACAGTAGATCTGTCAGGGATCCACAGTTGGAACGAAATATAAACCCAAATCACAGGTTAGCTCAGTTTTGTGAATGAAAATGTGTTGTCGAAACTATTAGGAAGCCGTCGAAAGTTGTACCAGCGCGCAGTCACAAGTCATTGTGAACGAAGGTTTGGGTGCACTGACCATGTTCAACTGCAGATCCAATCATACTATTATTTTTTCACGGAAACTGTACCTCGGGTTTCCTCAGCATATTGCCACATAAGCCACAGGTTGCTTCAGTGAGTGTTGGAAAAACGTCTGAGTAGGGGCCTGAAAAAAGTGTTAACTGCCCAGCCAAACAGGCGTTATATTCTCCCGAAACTGACAGATGCCTAACATATATAGCAATGTTGCAGAGCATTTGCAATTGGATTTTCATTAATTTAATATGAGATTTTTATAATCGATTATCTTACATACAATTTTAGTATAGTCCTTTTTTGTTGGGTGTATGCCATCGCAGTGGGTATGTCATTCGTTATGAATGTGTTCTTTTTACATTATTCGTCATTAAATATTTAAAGAATTCACATAAAAAACTATTAAATGCAGATTTGTGCTTTTTTTCAACGTTGAAATTTTGCCGCTCCACATTTTATTGTAAAAAAAAAAACAAACTTGTTTTTTCATACAGTATTTATTTCCTTCTAATATAAAGATATACCCTAGACAACCATGGACTGAAGTCGCCGTTTAAATTGATTCTTCTCGTGGTACCGGTCAAGCTGAATTGGGAATGGATATTTTCAGGGCAGGCAAACTTTCCTCTTTAGAAACAGTCACAAGAAAATCTTCTTTTTTATTCCATTCCTTCCGATTTGACCTTGAGTCATACTAAACGAAACCTGTAAATATCATATTCACTAACAAAATCAATTATTAATAAATCACGAATTATCTGCTATCTTCTGCAGGTTTTCCTTCTATTGACTCAGATCATTCAATCTTTATTTTATCATTTTTCTTTTCGCATAAAACATTGACTGATGAGACATGATTTATAATTCTTTCATAAAATCATATTTGATCGATCGATCTTCATGTATTGATAATTATTCAACAGTGACATACTGATACATCATCCTTTCTTTAAACGTTAAAGAGAAGACTTGAGAAAACAGAAATGTGGTTCTACAGAAAGATACTGAGAATATATAGACAGAGCGTGTAACCTACGAAGAAGTATTAAGGAAAATACAACAAATAAAATTCTTAAAATCAGAAACAATTCTGGGAGACGCAATGGGAAAGGAAAGCCTGGAAGAATTGGAATTCACAGGACATATCGAAGGCTACATAGACAGAATGTCGCAGAAGGTTTTCTACCAGACAAGATTATGGGAACTGCAAGAGACGGTAAAAACAAAAATTACTCCGAATTATACGGAATAGGAGCTCACATATTTAAGGGACACTTACAAAATATATTGCCTTTAATACGTCTTGCGAATGTTAAATTCTCCTGACATTTTTTTATCATTATATCTCCAAGAAATGTCCAATGACTATTTTTGATTGTCAGGATCATTTTCATTTATTTTCCTTAAAACTTCCTAATTACGCATATATTCTCTCAGCATTTTTCATTTGGAGCATATCTCTTTTGATTAAAGTGTATTACTTAGCTGTAAAGAGATTTTCAGTATATGGCCTGCAAATATCAAATTCTCTAAGTTTACGTATTCAACACAGCGTCGTTCAAAAGCATCAGTTAAGAATAGTGGTGAAAATGGCATGGCCTGAGGTTGTATGAGCTCCAATGTCTCTGTTTAGCTAAATTTCGTCAATGGAATTATAAATACTAAAGACTACTGCAATATTCTGAAAGAAACATAAATTGCCTTTACTCACTTCTTCTTGAAAAGCAGAGTTGTTTCAACATGTTAATGACTCAAATATCTCCGTTGAAAAAGAAAACTTACTGAAGAAGCAAAAGGTAAAATCTATTCGATCGGCCAAACACGTCACGAAATTTAAAGCCAATTGCGAAATTGTGGAATGTTCTGAAACGGACAGTAGAACAATGACAATATAAAAAGCTTAATTAGAAGGAATACATAATCTTGGAATGGAAAACATTTAACTGTCTGTGTTAACTCAATGAAAGTGTTGTGAAGAATACAAACAATAATAAAAAATTAAGGCGGTTACAGTAAACTTTATCCTAAAAGCAAAATGTTTATAGGTGTGTATGCGATTTCTGGCAGTAACCTATATATATTTATTATTGGCAAAAAAATTTCAAATCCATATTATTTGGTCCTAAATAATACCTGATGTTATCAGTTTTGATTATTCATCTAGAAGAAATAAAATTTTGGTATGTCTCATTTCGAAGAAAATTAAATATCTGTAAAAAGCGGTATGTGTTTAATCATATATGGTCAACGTTGTATTATATTTATAACTTTCCTCTAGCTTGAGTACGTAAATTATTCTGAGCGCATGTGTATATTGACCACTTACGTCTGTACCGTGTTCTTGAGTCAAGTTTGTAATTCCTGAACATTATTCATCTACTTACTTTTGATTACATTTTTCCGAAGACGTCATCTATTGAATCCTGTCTGATGAACGTAGATTCAATCATACCTCACTTAATGGCCTTTTGTAGACCCGTTTGTTTAATGATCAACCTGCCGAACAAGAAGTCATTATTCATCACTATTTCTATACAGACAGGCTTAATTAAAATGATTTGATCCTATACTTACATTATAGCCTCATACCTATATATATATATATATATATATATATATATATATATATATATATATATATATATATATATATGCATGTATATATAAGGGGATTGAAAAGAAACTATTTTATGGATAATGGAATCTTCCGTCTTGTAAAAATTATAGTTAGAAGGAAAAGTCCATTATACATAGAATAGGTAATTTTTCTTCAATTACCTTGTATATGTAGAAATTTCAGATAGAGCATATCTGTAAAAGGACAATACGAATTTATTCTCATATATATATATATATATATATATATATGCAAAATTCACTCATATGGAGAATAGTCTATTTCGGTAGACGAAGATTTTATCAACCCCGGTGTAGAATGAAGTTCATGTCCATACATTTAAGAGAGGCAGGAAATGTAATTTGACTGTGAAAGCTAGAAAACCCGTCGAAAACATCTAAAACTGAGTTTATTCATATCAATGTTTCAGTTAGACGAAACGAACGAGACTGGCGTCAGGAGAGGCTGGAAGGTATTTGTCTTAAAGAGAAGAAATTTTTATATTTTTGATATCTTCGTCTGCCGAAATAAATGAATCCCATAGGAAGTAATTTGGGATTTTATTGTTTATTAATTATATGACACTGTATTAATAAATACTTTTTTGCGTATGAGTTTTTAATATTTTGTATTAATAGGATCCACTTGGATTATAAACCAATGGATTTGTTACCTTTAAAAAATATATATATATATATATATATATATATATATATATATATATATATATATATATATATATATATAGTTAATGAAGTAATTTGGTAATCCGTACGAATAATTCCAAGGCGGATGTAATCCAGAGAGCTCACTGTAAAACAAAGCAAATATTAATTATATTAAGAAACAGAAAACTTTAAGGGTTCATGACATTATAATTTATTCCTAATTATTTCTTAATTCATCAGATCTCCGTTTTCTAGAAAATGAAGATTTGATGAATAAATTTTGTCCTAAGGAAATAAATTATAATCCCATGAAAACTGGAAGTTGTCTGTTTCTTAATATATATATATATATATATATATATATATATATATATATATATATATATATATATATATATATATGTATGCCAAACTTCGCCAAAGTCTTTGTAGACATAACACCTGATCAAACGGAAATAGTTTTACATTGCCGCAAAACTATTTTATTCCATAATGGAGACACCTGGATTAAAAAAAAATTTTAAAAAAGACGGATTTGATGTACCACAAGATTCATTTGATGAATCTGAAATTTTGGAGTTAATAGGTCTACACGTATTATATGAAATCAACAAAATTGTTCATATAAACAAACACGGCCTGTATAGGGATGATTGTCTGATGATAGCACCAGGCAACAGAAGAACTAATGAGAGTATTTGAAAAGCACTTTTCAAAGACCTCAGTTTTGAAATAGAAATCTGAATGAATAAAAAACGTTGTTAACTATTTGGACGTAGAATTACATCTTCAAACTGACAGTGTCTTCTCATACATGAAACCGAACGTAAAATTAAAATATGCGAATAATAAATCCAACCGCCCCCCGAACACAATAAAGCACATCCCTATAGGAATGGAGTCTAAATTGTCGAGAAATTCTAGTAGAATTATTTTTGAGGATAAAAAGAAAGAATATGAGAACTTAGAGGGAGAGGGTCACAAAACCAAACTAGAATTTAAACCTCAACAAAATGAACAACATACGAACCACATGTGACGTCGCCCCCCCCCCCTGGTCGCAGCGTCGACTCTGTCGTTCGATCTAGTTCGCGGCTCCAAGTGTGACGTTCTAACCCTTTGGTTAGATGAATACCAGCCTCGCCGTTCCCAACTCGCTTCCAACGCCTGGTTACTAGGGTAACTGCACTACCCACGTTGTGATTAGATCTTAGACAGACGGGATCAAACAGGGATTGGGGCCGTATGCAAGCTGAGTTCAACGGGGGTGATAACACACAAGAAAAAGAAAAACTCACAAGGTCAAAAATTATTGAAGAAAAAGGTAACAACTTTTTATATCTAAATGTTCGTTACACAAGATTATTCCTACCTCCCGACCCGTTTTGTGGACTGTGGCACCAAGCTTCTACCATACAACTTTAAGGCTTCGAGTTGCCTACTCTCTAGAAATTTGCATTTCGGGGTGTGGGTTGGTTTCGACACTGGGCGCTGATCTCTACCTGTCGTTCACGGCTGATTTTTCTCGCCGTCAGTGCGCGAATCGACTTCTTCTCTTCGGCTTGAGTTGGACGAGCTTATTCACTTCGGCTTGATTTGGACGAATTTCTTCACTTCGACTTGGGTTGGACGAATTTCTCTTCTTAGGCTTGGTTTGATTCCAACTTCTCCGAGGCGCAACTGCCACTTAACTTCTTCTTCGTCCGAGGCGCAACACTGACTCCAACTGATTTCTGTCGATTGGGGTCCTGCTTTTATTGACGCCGTAACAAACTGGGGTGGGTCTGTCGTCGCCAGGGTTTTCTTGATAATTCTAAAGTCGTATTATTTCTGATTACGGATTCCCATTATCGCTCTTACTTTCACTCCTACTTCCTTACTGTGCCTCTGGGGGAGGCGCATACCCCTTCCCCTGGTCCCTCGTATGTCAGGTGACCGCTCTCGACCAATGGGGTCCTGGTCGGGCATCTTTCCTCCTCCCTCGCACATCACGTGAACGCTTTCGGCCAATGAGACTCTGGTCGGGTGTCTCTCCTCCTCCCTCATGTATCATGTGACTGTCCTCGGCAAATGAGACTCTGGTCGGTATCTTCCCTCCTTCCTTCGTGGCGTCTCCAATCGGGCGTGTACAATCCGGGGCTTTGTTCTGGGGGAAGAAACACCTTGCTAAAAAAAAACAAAATTTAAATTGTCCTTTTCGTACGAAAATGACGATATCGGTCCCTTCCACACGTGGCATCTATCAAAACAGCCTGCCGCTAATTGGATGCGATCTACTAAAGGAATTTTTCCAGACCTGTCGGCGTCTCTCGCGAGCTAATACAAATATTCCATTTTTTCTCTGGCCGATCATAAAATCTACATTATCTCCAAAAAAGCATTTTCACTTTTGGTTTTTTTTCCAACCCCAGAAATTGTCTGGGCTTCGTGTATTAATGTTTTGTTTTCGTATACATTTCCCATCTGTTATCTATCATCTCAATGACACCCTTTTCGTTTGTTACTTATCAATATTTTTTCATTGTCCCTAAAATTTTATTTCTTCAGCCAACTTTAACAAACTTCCATCCTACGCGGACACGGATTTAGATCAAGTGCTTGACCTGATAATTTTGACACCTGTTATGTGTCAGTTTAAGCGTGTGTGCTTATGGCCGGGTTTTGTACCATCTACTTCTCTTTCTTTCTTTTTTTTCTTTCTTTCCCTTTCTTTCTTTCGGATCGCCTAAATGCTATTAGAGAATTATTCTCAAAACCCAAATATTTCTCATCTCTAAATAACTATCAAATGGTTAACAAACCGAAAAAAATAAATCATATATTTATGAATATCTCTTTTCAGTTTTCTAATAATGCAGGGTGCCACAATCCTCCCCTAACCGATTTGTCATTTACCCGTAAATGACACCTAAACCCAATTACATCATTTAACATGCACCATGCATTTGTCACATGCAATTCTATACTACTTTCTTACATGCAGTGTAATGTTCTCTTCCAACTTCTTTGTGTTTTACATGCAAATGTAAAGTTCTTTTTCATCTTCTTCTGTTCTACATGCAAGGGTAATGTTCTTTTCATCTTCTTTTGTTTTACATGCAAAAGTAATGTTCTTTTCATCTTCTTTTGTTCTACATGCAATGTAATGTTCTTTTCATCTTCTTTTGTTCTACATGCAAGGGTAATGTTCTTTTCATCTTCTTTTGTTCTACATGCAAATGTAATATGTGCGTGTGTCTGTGGGTGCAGATGTGTTTACTATGGTTTGTTCTTCTTGGTCAATGTTTTCCTCTCCGCTGTGGGAGGTTTTTCCGCCGCACGTGGTGGTCCCACGCCAGCCCCTTCCGTTGGTCTTTCAGCAATTTCTTCGCCAGTCCTGTCTGAGTGAGGAACACTGTTCGGCATCTCCCTCTCGAGTTGCTGCATGCTCATTAGATTGTCGTTCGCTAATCTCCTCTTACTCTTAACCTTCCATACTAATACACCCCCGATGGTTATAACTAGGAATGTACCCATCACTATTGACCAACTTATCGCGATCTGCCCATCGTCTTCCCAAGCCACACCTTCGTTTCTCAACGCACTTAACTTATCTCTCAATTGATCCATATCGATCTTTTCTATCGGTTTCATTAATACTGGCATTTTATTTAAGGTAACATTAGAGAATCCCTTCACTATCGGCTCCCATAATTCTGTACAATTGACTAAGCCTCTACCAATCATCTCTATGATTGAATCTTTCTCTTCATATCTTTCTTCTTCCTGGTAGTAGGGGGGTAAGGAAATGGCTATTCCAACCGCCGAACATCCCATGGGTAGCGTTAACAGGGATAACGGTGGCCTTATTCTTAATGTCCTTGTGGACTCTCCCCCACATACCCTAGACAAGCTGATAGGTTTCTGTGTGGCTACTGCCCACACCCCGTCTGAAACACTGATAGCTTGTGGTAATGCCGTGTTTGTTAATACCTCCACTTGGCAGGTTCTTTTGCTTCCTTCCCCCTTCCCTTCAAACAATTCTAGTAGGCACATTCTGCGGTTACCAGTTTTATAGATAGGGCTTAACGAGGTACAAGTCCCTAGGGCATCATCTCTACACCTTCCAGCTTTTTCAGCTGATAGCAACATGAATTTCGTTCTCCCCGAATTTAAAGCTATGTAGACTGCTTCCACCTTGTACCTTGCTATCATTCCCAAACCTTGATCTCTTCTGGGGTAGGGAATGGGTAAGTTTATAACCCGGTATATATCGAATGTACTCTCGCTATCTAACAACGGAACAGATATCACAACCAATAATCGCCTATTTTCTAACAAGGTCACACATCCTAGTGCATTATAATATTTCCACAATTCTTTGGTGGGGTCCACTGGCAGCCTTAAATGGTGGGGTAATTCTGCCTGTATTCCGAGTAGCGCTTCCCTTAGGTGACCCGGGTTTACTATGCTTGGGGAGAGGTGTCCTAATGACAGCATGTCTAACTGCGCCCTCTTTGTCGTACCTTATTCGTAATCGTCATCAGCTGGAAATATTTTTGCATGAATCCGCTCATTTCCTGTAATTCAATCATTACAGTTTCTGTATTATTAATTACCTCTTGTCTCAATTTCGCCAGGTTGTCTATTAACCAATTGATCCTTTTGGCCACTTCTAACCTAGTCACATTTAATATTGTCACACTCTCCCGTGCCACCTGGGCAAGCGTCCTCTGGTTTACCTCCACTTCTCCCAGTTTCCTTCTTATGAATTTAACGTCATCTTCAGTCACTGTTCCAAACAGGACACTCAATGCCTTTCCCACAATCGGAACTACTGATCTCCTTTCCCGCGTCTGCAGTAACTCTATTCCCTGCAGGTAGTTTTGCATGTCCCTCCATTGAGCCTCTATCATAGTGGCTTCTGATTCTAGAGAGTGCAATAAACTAAGATACCCTTTTTGCTTGGGATAACC
Source organism: Acanthosepion pharaonis (assembly GCA_903632075.3). Taxonomy (NCBI): domain Eukaryota; kingdom Metazoa; phylum Mollusca; class Cephalopoda; order Sepiida; family Sepiidae; genus Acanthosepion; species Acanthosepion pharaonis. The sequence goes on from CAHIKZ030005437.1 coordinate 2,934,927, forward strand.
TTGTCCTACTTTCAACCGGGCTGCATCCAGTTGCGTTAGCTCGTTTCCGACTCATACGGGTTCAAATCTATCACGAAGGTGACCAACCACTTAGACCTGGTTATTATTAGTTCGCTCGTTTTTTTAAAAATGGTGTTTCGGCTGCGCTTCTGCCATCGTCACCATCAGCGTGGCTACCACCATCATCGTCATCACCACCCCTTTCATCTTGATCATTCCTGAAAGGTAACAAAAATTCTCTTGTTGTTATTCTTCACAACCACTCCGTGTCGCTCGACTCATCACTCAATTATTTCATAACTTCTTACTAAGTTCAGCTCCTCTCTCCTCTAACTAACCTCTAGCAGACAGAATGGTCCGGTCAGGTGTGCGTGGTGCTCACTCTAAAGGTCGTACTTCATGACACCACTGATGGTCAATCAACAATGCCAATAATCTTCTTCCGTCCCTCGTGAGGTGCAGCCCGCGACTCCATCCCCTCCATCCACATCCACCGCAGTCAGCCAGCAGGTTTTTGGATAAGCCAGTGTCGTTATCTATCGACACTAAATTCTTCTATTCTGCACAGCCCTCTTGTTCTACTGAGATTTGGGGTTCTTCACCCTCCTTGATCTCATCTTCCGAGGTGACGCCTGCTCAACCTCTAACCTTCTTTCTGTGTTTAACTCCCTTCCAGGAGGTTTTTTGTCCTCTTCTTCATCCCCTGATTCTTCTTTCTGTTTAGAGTCTTCGCCTTGAATGTCTTTAATACCTCTCGACTCTATATCTAAATCTCTCCTGTTCCTTATCCTTACCTTGAGCTGGGAAAGGGGTATTTGATCCTCCTCCTCCCACTCGCTGGGCCCTTCGTCCTGTTCAGGGTGCCTCTTTTTAGAGCCCACGACTGCTTGATTGGATCTCCTCGACTTTTTCTTCCTTTTCTTCGGACATGGGGGTGCGAGGGCGACCTCACAGGGTCTTCTCTGCACCGATTCAGTCGACGACTGAACATCGCTAATCCCCGCTGAGGGTTCCAACTCTGTCACTCGGATTGCTTCGTTTATCTGGCCAAGTCGACCTATCTCCTCATCTTCTTCGGAGTCTTCTTCCGTCTCCATTTCTTCCGGTTCAACCAGAGTTACCTTCCTTGTCCTTGTCTTCTTAGGCCTCGGCTCGCTCATTTCCAGGTTAGCTATTTCAGCCTTCTTCAGATCATTGGCATGAACCCTCTTCGCTCGTCCTGCCACTTGATCCCATATTACATATGATACTGGACCCGTCTGCTCTACTATCCGGTAGTACGGTTCCCATCTCTGGTCCAGTTTTCCCTCTCTCTGGTGGATTTTATAGTAGACAGGGTCTCCAACCTTCAATTCTACTACCTTTCTTTCAGCATTCACTCTCTCATTTCTTTTCTTCTGGTCCCTCTTTATTCTTCTTCTGGCCTGTACAAATATCTTATGTTGTTGTTCCAGCAATAGTTGATGATGATCTTCTCCCATATACTTTCTTCGGGGCTTCAGTAGGTTATCCACAGGCAGGACCACGTCTCTGCCAAACAACAAAAAGTAAGGAGAAAATCTGGAGGTTTCGTTTATCGTAAACCTCACGGCCGCCAGAGCCTGCGTCAAATACAAGTCCCAATTTCCAGTGTTTTCTCTGACCAGCTTGGCCAATACATCTCCCAAGGTTCTATGAAACCTTTCCACTTTAGCATTTCCTTGGGGGTGATATGGAGATGTTTTTACGTGTTCTATATTCAAACCTGTCAGAACTTCTCTCATTATGCTGTTCACATTCTCCGTGCCATTATCTGTTACCAATTGCACAGGGGCGCCATACCTAGGGAAGATTTAACTTATTATCAACCCGGCCACAGTTCTGGCCTTCTTGTCTGGTACTGCAAATGCTTCAGGCCAATTTGTTAGCCAATCGACAAAACTCACTATATAGTTGTTTCCTTGTGCAGTTTCTCCATATGGTCCTGATACATCCATACTCACCTTCTCGAAGGGGAAGTTTGGCACGTCCGTTTCCTCCAAGGGTGCCATTTCCTGCCTTCTGCTCTGCGACTGGCACACTAGACAACTCCGAACATAGTTAGTGACCTCCCGTACAGTTTGGGCCAATAATACTTTCTTCCTATAAGATCACATGTCCTATCAATTCCCATGTGTCCCAACCTCTCGTGGCACTGTTCCAATATCTCTGGTCTTAAACTTTTTGGGCACATACAACTTGGGCTTGACTTCTTCATCCTGCCTGAGAGATAATACAGCCTTTCCTCTATTATGGCATACTTGGTGGTCTCTCCTGCCTTCACCTTCTCTCTCAGAGCAGCTATTTCACTGTCTGCTTGCTCCTTCTCAATTCCTTCTGTCCAGTAGGGATCGGTTATTATCTGGGCGTCCCTTCTTCGTCTGATTCTAACATAGGGCGATCTTTTAGTCTATTAGAGTTAATTACTCCTATTCTATAGGCTTTATCATCTACTCCCTGCTCTACTTTTACAGATCTTTCTTCCAGTTGTTTCGGTATTCTTGAGAGTAAATCTGCGCACGTGTTTTCCTTCCCTGCCAAATACTCTATCTTACAGTGGTAGCCACTTAACTTAAGTGCCCACTGTTGAATTTTATTATTATTTGTCCACTCTGCCTGCAATAGGTACTGCAGAGGTTTGTGGTCTGTTTTTATAGTAAATACCGCACCATTCAAATAGTAGTCCAGTTTTTGGAGAGCATACGTGATGGCATATGCTTCTCTTTCTATTACTGGCCATCTCTGTTGTGTCTCTGAGAGCTTATGGGAGAGGAAGTATATCGGTACTTCCTCTGGCATGCCTGGCACTGGTCCTTCCTTATCGGGACACGGCTGGGTAAGTACTGCCCCTACACACTGCTCACTGGCATCCGTGTATAATACCATGGGCTTGCTGAGGTCTGGATACGTCAGCAGTGGGACGGCTGTCAACTGTTCCTTTAGCGAATCAAATGCTCGTTGACAGTCCTCTGTCCACTTGAACCTAGCGTATTTCTTCGTCAGGGCTACTAGTGGTATGGCAATTCTTGAAAATGCCGGGACGAAGCGTCGGTAGTAGCCTATAGCTCCTATAAAACCTCTTACCTGTCTCACTGTCTTAGGCTCTGGCATTTCCTTTATGACCTTTACCTTATCCATGTCGGGTTTAATACCGTCTCCGTTTATGACAAATCCTAAATACCTAGTCTCTTCCTTCAGAAACTGACACTTTGACAATTTTAATCTTAAGCCGTGTTTTCTTAACCTTCCCAACACTTGTCTTAAATGGAAAAAGTGTTGTTCCACTGTTTCGAAAATATTAAGATATCGTCCAAATACGCCATGGCAAAGCTCTCGTATCCTCCTAACACTATTGACATTAGCTGTTGGAAGACTCCCGGGGCATTAGCTAAACCGAATGGCATCACCCTGAACTGAAACAGTCCCAGGTGACACGCAAATGCGGCCTTCTCCTTGTCAGCCTCATCAAGGGCTACCTGCCAATACCCGGACCTCAAGTCCAACGTAGAGAAGTACTTTGCCTTCCCTAATAATGCCAATATGTCATCTATCAGTGGCAATGGCACCGCTAACGGATTCGATATAGAATTTAGTTTTCTAAAATCTACACAGAAACGGTGCCCGCCATCCTTCTTACCCACTATTACTATTGGGAAGCTCCAAGGGGAGATCGATCTTTTGATCATCCCCGCTTCCAACATTTCCTCTACTGCCTCTTCTACAAGGGGTCTTTTATGTATGGGTGTCCGGTAGGGTTTTAATTTCACAGGGGGATGGTCTCCGGTGTCGATTTTCATTTTGACTGTGTGTGTCTGGCCTAGTTCCTTGTCTGACTGGGCTACCACATCTCGATTGTCCCTCAACAGACCCCCCACTCTGGTTCTAAATTGATCCGGTGCTAATATATCTTCGTCTACGATTCCTTCTGTTTGCTCTACGAGTTTCCTTCGTTCCTCCTCGAATCTCACCCGATTCAGAGTCCGTGGGGAAGTGCTCTCCCTATCTCCTCCCCTCTCCCTAACCTTTATAGTCTTTTTGGGCCTGGTTCACCATCATAATGGGCACCAATTCGGCTGCCTCCACTACCGTTTCGCACAGGGTTACCTCGCTATCTTCTAGGCCCTTTCCTTCTACAGGGACCAACTGCAGAGGTCCTCTCCATACCCTTTTCCCTGACATTAACCTACCCTTTCCCGACACTGCGGTCCTAGGAGGTAGCTTTACATCTTCCTCCACCACTATGGTTATCTCCTCCTCTGGTGGGCATCCCAATGGCGTTCTCTCGCCATTCACCACTAACACAGTAGGATTAAACTCAATCTGGGCCCTCTGGCTCCGGAGCCAATCTTCTCCCAAGATTGCCTCCGTACACAGATCGGGGGTTACGTAAAAATTTTGGGTGCTTCTTACTTTCCCAATCCTCACCGGGAGCCTCACCATCCCTTTTATCTTCAGGGGGGCTCCATCTACTTGCGTGACCTCTATGTCCGCTTCCCGTAACCTTCTCTTCCGTTTCACCCGCCTGTATGCTTCCTCTCTCATCAATGACACAGATGATCCTGTGTCCACCAGAGCTCTCATCTCCCTACCCCCTATCACCGCTCTACAGGATAGTTCTTTCTCTTGCGCTAGCGAAGAGAACACTTGAGCTTTCCTCTTCCTGGGTCCCCACCCTTGGGTTAACCCAGCCATAGGTGCCGGTAGTAATAAATCACCTTCATTTTTCTCATGAGGTGGAGTCCTGCGCCCCCTGCACCTGGGCGACCCCGGCCGGACCTCTCCCAGTCTTCCGCGGCTGTTTCTAAGGATACAACTTCTCTTCAGGTGTCCTGGCCTCCTGCAAAACCAGAACCTTCTTGTTGGACAGCTTGCCGCAAAGTGGCCCGCCCGACCACATGTCCAACATTTTGCTCTTTTCCTTTTCAACTGGGTTGGCCTTGTGTCTATTCCCGGGGGAACCCGTCCTCTATTCAAGCGGTTCGCCCGACCACTGGTCCAAGCTTTTATTTCTCTTCTTTTTAACTGGGCCACCCTCCCTCTTAATTCCGGGGTGGCCCGCTGGCTTTTCCCTGGGCCGGTCTCTTGGGCTCAGCCTTCTTTGTTAATATCGGTGGGGCACCCTTCCTCAGCCCGCATCACTTGGCCAGGTGTCCTTTCTTACCACATCTGGTGCATCTGCCTGATCGAAGTCTGGGGCAACCCCCCACTTCGTCGGACATTCCGCCGCCCTGTGGTCCTCGTGCCCCACAGGTCCAGCAGATCAGCCCGTATCGACCCGGCGTGGGCTTATAAAAGCCATGCCTGGTCGACCATGCCTTTCTATTGGGGTCTTCTTCCCATACTTCAGCCTGATCTACTTCTACTTTAACCTTCTGATTCCACGCGGGGGATCTTCCGCCTACCCTTCTTCTTCCGGCCTCCTGACTTAGTATCTGTTTCCTCCCACACCTCTTCACATTTTCCCATACGCCCTGGCTCTCCTTGGCCAGCTCTATTGCTGCCGACAGTCTCAGCGGTCCCTCTTTCAGTACGTCGTGACGAACACGCTCGTCACTTAGCGCCTCTACATACAGGTCCGCTAGTTGAGCCTGCATAACCGCATTGTCTCTGACCACTTCCGGGAAGGCAAATGATGACAGCTTCCCTGCTCGGGCCCCCAATTCTCCCGGAGTTTCATCCCGCAGCTGTGTCAGTTTTAGGAGGGCCCTCATGGCCTCTATAGCCGTGCCCTCGTCGGCGAATTCCTTGGTCAATAGTCCCTTTAACCTTTCCCAAGGTAAGTGGGGTTGACTCTCCAAGAGCTCCTTCACGAATTCAGATGCTTTCCCCTTTGTGGCATCGTATGCCAAATACAGGGTTTCGTGGTCTGAAAATTCGTAGATAACTCGGCTCTTCTCCAGGATTGCCAGCCAGTTTTTAAATTCTTTCCCGCTGCCGTCAAATGCTGGGACCCTCGGTCCACCTAACAGCCATCTTAAATAAACTGACAACCCTTGTCTTACTCCCTCTTCGTCCCCCACTGCTCTATCTGAATCATAGTCCGACATATTTACAGAGAAAGACAATCTACGCAGCAACAATCGAGGTTGGGAAATAAAATAAAGTGTCCTACCTTACAGACGATTCTGTTCTCGTTCCTTTCGGTCCCGGGTCGTTTTGAGTCCTATTTGAAATTTCTCAGCAACGGCGGTCGATCGATGTGACGTGACGTGGCTGTCTCAGGGTTGATCCGTTGGTCACGGCACCATTTGTGACGTGACGTGGCTGCCCCAGGGTCGATCCTTTGGTCACGGCACCATTTGTGACGTCGCCTCCCCTGGTCGCAGCGTCCACTCTGTCGTTCGATCTAGTTCGCGGCTCCAAGTGTGACGTTCTAACCCTTTGGTTAGATGAATACCAGCCTCGCCGTTCCTAACTCGCTTCCAACGCCTGGTTACAAGGGTAACTGCACTGATCTCCGGTCTGCCTACCCACGTTGTGATTAGATCTTAGACAGACGGGATCAAACAGGGATTGGGGCCGTATGCAAGCTGAGTTCAACGGTGGTGATAACACACAAGAAAAACTCACAAGGTCAAAAATTATTGAAGAAAAAGGTAACAACTTTTTATATCTAAATGTTCGTTACACAAGATTATTCCTACCTCCCGACCCGTTTTGTGGACTGTGGCACCAAGCTTCTATCATACAACTTTAAGGCTTCGAGTTGCCTACTCTCTAGAAATTTGCATTTCGGGGTGTGGATTGGTTTCGACACTGGGCGCTGATCTCTACCTGTCGTTCACGGCTGATTTTTCTCGCCGTCAGTGCGCGAATCGACTTCTTCTCTTCGGCTTGAGTTGGACGAGCTTATTCACTTCGGCTTAAGTTGGACGAATTTCTTCACTTCGACTTGAGTTGGACGAATTTCTTCACTTCGACTTGGGTTGGACGAATTTCTCTTCTTAGGCTTGGTTTGATTCCAACTTCTCCGAGGCGCAACTGCCACTTAACTTCTTCTTCGTCCGAGGCGCAACACCGACTCCAACTGATTTCTGTCGATTGGGGTCCTGCTTTTATTGACGCCGTAACAAACTGGGATGGGTCTGTCGGCGCCAGGGTTTTCTTGATAATTCTAAAGTCGTATTATTTCTGATTAGGGATTTCCCATTATCGCTCTTACTTTCACTCCTACTTCCTTACTGTGCCTCTGGGGGGAGGCGCATACCCGCTTCCCCTGGTCCCTCGTATGTCAGGTGACCGCTCTCGACCAATGGGGTCCTGGTCGGGCATCTTTCCTCCTCCCTCGCACATCACGTGAACGCTTTCGGCCAATGAGACTCTGGTCGGGTGTCTCTCCTCCTCCCTCATGTATCATGTGACTGTCCTTGGCAAATGAGACTCTGGTCGGTATCTTCCCTCCTTCCTTCGTGGCGTCTCCAATCGGGCGTGTACAATCCGGGGCTTTGTTCTGGGGGAAGAAACACCTTGCTAAAAAAAAACAAAATTTAAATTGTCCTTTTCGTACGAAAATGACGATATCGGTCCCTTCCACACGTGGCATCTATCAAAACAGCCTGCCGCTAATTGGATGCGATCTACTAAAGGAATTTTTCCAGACCTGTCGGCGTCTCTCGCGAGCTAATACAAATATTCCATTTTTCTCTGGCCGATCATAAAATCTACATTATCTCCAAAAAAGCATTTTCACTTTGGGTGGTTTTTTTCCAACCCCAGAAATTGTCTGGGCTTCGTGTATTAATGTTTTGTTTTCGTATACATTTCCCATCTGTTATCTATCATCTCAATGACACCCTTTTCGTTTGTTACTTATCAATATTTTTTCATTGTCCCTAAAATTTTATTTCTTCAGCCAACTTTAACAAACTTCCATCCTACGCGGACACGGAATTAGATCAAGTGCTTGACCTGATAATTTTGACATTTGATATGTGCCGGTCGAGCGTGTGTGTTTTCGCTTACGACCTTGTTTCGTATTATGTTTCTGTCTTTCCTTTTCTTTTTTTCGGATCGCCTAAATGCTATTAGAGATTTATTCTCAAAACCCAAATATTTCTCATCTCTAAATAACTATCAAATGGTTAACAAACCGAAAAAAATAAATCATATATTTATGAATATCTCTTTTCAGTTTTCTAATAATGCAGGGTGCCACAATCCTCCCCTAACCGATTTGTCATTTACCCGTAAATGACACCTAAACCCAGAGATCCGTTTGTAAACAATACAGCAACCACAATAATATTTGCAATCTTTAATGCACCACCAATTCAATTACAATACAATTGCTGCTGCTGCTGTTGTTGTTGTTCTTATTATTAACATCCTCCGTCTCCCTTTCACCCAAATTCGTGCTTTTGTTTATTTATTTTTTAAAATAATAATGTAGTATTCTTTAATCTTCAAAAAAATAAAATAAAAAAGCTTTAGGTGGTCATTTGATGTAAATCGCTTGCGGATACCGTGTGGATGAAACTGACTTTTAAAGTTAAAAGTTTTACATGTTATTTTTATTTATGTTTTTTTCACACGTGTATTGATCACTTTTTAATACTACTGTTTCTTGATCTGATTCAACACTGACCAATAGGGTGAGTGAAAAGTAACTCCCTATCTATGTTTGATGGACTTTCCCGTCTAACTAAAATTTTTTTACAAGACGGAAGTGTACATCATATATAAAATAGGAAGTTACTTTTAAATCCGCCGGCATATCCGTTTTTTTTTTCTGCATATGTTTACATGTAGGCGTGTATGCAAACTGATATGGAAATTCGTCGAAAGTTGTACAACTTAAGATGCTTTATCTATCTATTTATTTATAGATTTAGCTATCTACTAATATACACTGTGTGCCAAAAGTAACATCCATTTTAATTTAACTTTTATTGAATAAAAATAAATTGTTGTAGTTTAAAATGGATTCAGATTAATTATGGCTTAGGCGACTGAAAATAGTTAAATCTTAATTTCAAACTGAGGTGAATAGAACAACGTGGAGCAATTGAGTGGTGACCACAAACCCAGAAATAATGCCACCAAACATTTTCTTGTGGGGTGTACTGCAAGATCATGTTCACAGGCTTTAACCGAAAATAAGTATCGAATTAAAACAATCAATTTCTGATAAATGTTCTTGTTGTAACCCAAAACATTAGGAGCAACGAAATAAAACGAAACTCAGTTAAATATATTTTAAAGCACAACAATATCCGTTTTTATTCTCACCAACCAGGATACAGCAGGTTGTCTACAGGTGGTATATTGTCCAGCGGCCATGTTGTCTCATCCTACCCTTTTTCCGTGAAGAGTCAATGATTCGTTAGGGGAGAGTTGTCTCCCCTAACTGTTCTGAGATTAATTTAGAAATGGGTCAAATGGTTTGTAGAAGTGTTGCTGATAGTGTTCAACGTTGCATTGAACATGAATATAACATTTTGAACACGGTAAACAGTTTGTTAATCATAACAAATGTCGTTTTGATGTGACAATAAATAAATATAAATTTTCTTAACCTACTGTAATTTATTTTTGTTCAATTAATGTTAAAAAAATAAAAATGGTGTTACTTTCACTGCACCTTGTATGCTGAGTAATATAAATGAAACGCATATATTTATTGCCGCGCATACACGGACTCACAATCAGAAAAAGTAGCGACATAATTTTCATGTCAATTTGCACACTCACTGTGCGATGTTTTTAACATTGGATATGAGGATGCATTCAAAATGAGACAGAGACAGAAAGAGAAAGGGTCGTATGATTGTGAAGGGACCGTTCTCAATTATCTCGCGCACAGATATTTTATCACATACGGATAATATACTTGATTTTAGAAACAATGATGTGATATTTGTGGGTTCTCTTTCTCTCAGGTTAATCTTTAGGCTGTCCGGACTTCCTAAAAATGTATAAAATTATATGTTTATTTATACACACGCCGACCTAAGGTAAGCGCACACACACACACACACACACACACACACACACACACACACACACACACACACACACACACACATATATATATATATATATATATATATATATATATATACAGAGTGCGATGGATAAATTATCATCTGAATTACGCAAAAATTAAAATACTTTAACAGACATATTTACCGAAATTACACAAAGAATATCTTGAAATAATAAAGAGTAAATTTATTCAATAAATTCGCCATTGACTTCAACTACTCTCTACAGACGACTTAAGAATCTCCTTCAACTCTTCTGGATAGTCTCCTTATTTTAGTTAGTGAATGCTGCCATAATCCTTGCCTTCAGTTCATCTTTCATATCACAAGGAATTTTTGGGGTCTCTCGCTCAACTGCGCACCACACATAATAATCAAGATAGTTGCAGTCTGGGGAGTTTGGTGGCCAAATCTAAGGGGCGATGTGGTCGCAGAAATTGTTGAACAACCATGACCGGTTTCTCCTGCTTGTGTGGCAGTCCTGTTGCCACACTTAGGTTCTTCAAGCCGACATCCTTTTAATCAAGATCAGTACTACCTTCTCAAGGCATTTATTTTTGAAGCTCTGTAGGAAGATGAATGGAGACATAACGTCGTCATTACAGAGTGGTCACTCCAAAACCCCTTATAATCACAATTAGACTCATTCAACTCTTTCCGAATCCTCTGCACTGTCCTCAGATTGACATCCAAACACTCTGAAATATTGGAGCTTCCGGCGTTAAGTAGTAGAGCGTGCCGTTTCCAACTTTCTGGTGGAGTGAATTGTGTCATGTAGCTCTTTTTCTCACAGACGGTGCCTAACTGACCCTACTATATTTGTAGTTGACAAAATCCAAAACAAAGCAGGTGTAAAACTTAGCATGATCTATCTATCTATCTATCTATCTATCTATCTATCTACCTATCTATCTATCTATCTGCTAATATACTGGGTGCGGCTAAAGTAACGTCGGTTTTTATTTATTAAATTTTGCTGAACAAAAATAAATTACAGTAGTTTAAGATGGCTTCAGATTAACTATCCCTTACGCGTAAGGGAATTATTAAATTTTAATTTCGAAATGAGGTGGATAGGGCGACGTTGAGCAATTGAGTTGCGATCACCAGACCTAACACGACCAGGCAGCTTCTTGTGGGATACATATATATATATATTTATACACACACACACACATATACATATATATATATATCTATATCTTTGTGTGTGTATGTGTGGCATTGAAGTATATCAAACACAAAGTTACTTGTATTATGTACATATTTCATTTCCTCCTTTTCCTTTAGGGCATACGATATTAATGTCTTGCAAATCACAGGCGACTGTAAATTACTAGATTTGGTCAATTTACAAGAATCAAACTTTTGCTGACATAACTCACTGTGAACATTGGAATGCGTTTCTCTACAACAGTTTTCAATAAACTCCTACTCTATAAATAAAACCTATAATCAAGTCTGAAGCAAAAATCAATTTTTCATTCCTGATTATTCCAGAGAATAGAAAGCACAATTCTGAACAGATCTAAGCCTGTCATTTTCTACATGTATCTTTAGAACGACTGAGATTCGTTTGTAAAGATCACTACTGTTTTATTAAAATGGTCTCTGACACTAATGTACAGAAATTTGTATGGTCAGCTTCATGCCTTACCAATAGCAATCAATGTATAAAACATCGAATTGAAATGTCTCTAAAATCTCACCTACTCTAAAACGTCTGATCCACTGATATGGCGATAATAGATTTACTGATAAAATGTTATCGGAATCTACCAAATTTGTTAACGGACAATGAGAAGAAAACAGTTATTTTCAATTCAATTCCAGTTCAGACCAGAGCATGTAATGAATGCCATCTCATGAGATAGCAGACTGACTTGAACTTTTAGTGTAAGCTTCGTATCTACTATGATCATGATATATACGATCTAATTTTCCCTCCTCCATAAAATAAGTAAAAATACCCCCCACACCTTCCATGCATAGATGAGGATATCTGGTAGGTGTATGTAGACTATTCGAAATTCTACCTAATCTAACTCCATAATATTTAAATAATAAATATAGTGTAATATTAACAAATACGGTTTTTACAAATATAACATGTTATATTCATTTACTTTTTATCCCAATGGTATGCATTTATATTAGCATGTTCGCTCGATTCATGTGCCTCCTCAGTCTTTTGAACAGAAGTAGAGGTTTATTCCTTGTTTTCTGTTTAGGGTTGAGTTTCTGGATCTTCTGTGGAGTAAATAGTACACTCTAGTGACCATATGAACTAATACACTACTATAAAGTGCTCCAGGTCAGTAGTAAAACTGGTAGCTGCCTCGACCCAGCCAGTTCGATATCTGGCTATCGACAAGCTTGTCAAACTCTCTGCCTTCGGGTCGAGAGAATCCCAGACGAGGCTATACTTACAGGCAGAGTCTCGTCTGTGGAAGTAGACAAACCAACCCCATGTATGCAGGGTCTAAGGGAAATTTTTGTCCGATCACACGGGCTCGGAATTGCCTCATGTAAAAACCGGCTTTGTGCCACATCCTGCCTTGTTTGTTAAATACCTAGCCGCCTCGACCCAGACACTTTGCAGTATTGCTTGCTACCAAAATACCTCTGACTTTAGGCAGAAGGCGAGTCAGTCTGTCTAGGGATAAAGACTCGACTAAGAAAAAAGAGACAAGAATTGTACTCGATCCCGAGAATGCGGGGACTGGGTAAATTTTGATCAATGGCCCGAGTGGAAACGCTCGGGTTCTCCACATAAATCTCGACCTTATGTCACATCTCAGTGTGGGGACTGGGTAAATACCTAGCTGGTTCGAGTCAGGCAGTTCACTGTCTAGCTTCTGACGGACAAGTCTTCTGTCTTCGGGCAGAGGATGACTCAGCCGAGGCTCTGACTACGGATAGAGACTCGGCTGAGAAAAACAGACACGCAAAGTGCTCATTCTCCGCGTTTGTAGCGAATGTGTAAATTTTGGACCACGGGTCCAAGTTTTCACGCTCGGGTTTCCTACGTTAAAAATGACCTTGTGTTGCATCACATCTAAGTGGGGAGACCTGGATAAATAGCTAGCTGTTTGCGGCCACAACCTTAACAACATAAGATACACAGATGACACAGTACTAATAGAAGACACGGAAATGAAATTACAAAATATACAGAAGGTATCGACGGGGAGTAAGAAGAAGGTACTAACCATAAACTACAAGAAAACATCGTCCTTAGTAAGAGGATGAGCCCGAAATGCGATCTGAATCATGCAGACGCGGAAGTTTAAATACCTAGGAAGCGTCTTGACAGAGGACGGTAAGTGCGACACTGAGATCTGTAGGCGTATTGGGATGGCCAAGGACACATTCCAAAAGATGGGCCGAGTACTCCGAGACAGGGTGATTTCTTTGGTAACAACAAACAGAATATTGAACTGTTACATCTGTCCTCTACGGCAGCGAATAATGGACGATTTCCTCAAAGATGAAGAAGAGACTCGAGGCGGCAGAGTTGGGGTTCTACAGAAGGATGCTAAGGATATCATGGACCGTGCGTGTGAACAACGATGAGGCATTAGAGAGGTTGCAAACAAGGAAGAGACTTGTAGTTAATATCAGGAAGAGGCACTGAATGTCTGGGGGACATAATGAGGAAGGAGATTCTGAAGAATCTGATACTCACGTGTCGAACAGAGGAAAAGATAGACAAAGGAAAACAACGAGTGACATACCTGGCGGACATGATCAAGTGGATGACAGAACGTAGTTTTGGGGAGGAAGCAGAGGGAAGGTACTTGTTGAGAGCTGCAAGGGATAGAGTGAGGTGGAGATCCATGATCACCTACGTTCTGAAAGGACATGACACATAAAAAGAAAGAAGATGCATTGTATCCCTAAACGTTTGATCGAAAAGCGCCGTGCACTCGTCAATTGCAAAAATTGTTGCTCTCCGCCAAGACAATGCAAGAACTCATACAGAAAGAATAACAAAGAAAATAAAAAGAATAGAACTCGATTGGTTTGTTCTACCCAACGAACCATATTCAACTAAGTTCGCACCAACCGATTATTACATTTTTCGATCGCTGTAAAAACGTTCTGATGGGGGAACATTTATCTAATGAAAACAAGATTCAAGAGGCATCGACAATTTTTCACATCATTGTACGCCATAGTATTCGATGAGATGCCTTATAAGTGGCAACAAGTCATTGCAAATAATAGTTAATATATAATTGTATGAATTGTAACTATACTTTATTTTTTGAAGAATAAATTTGATAAATAAAAGAAATGATTTATGCCACAACCGAGTAATAAACTACAAACGATATTTGGTATTTTATGATAATAAAGAAAAGAAAATAATGATGTAAAACTATTGAATGGAAAGTTGGATCATTGTGTCGTTCCAGAAATCTTTTTCCCGTCCTATAAATTTACAAATACATCACTCATCCGTGCATTGAATAATGCTGTTATATCTGGTCTGATGCTCCTGTTGTACATATCGAGATTCTTGACCAAATCCAAAGAAGGATCTGTAATGTAATCGATCCTGACCAGACATCTCGACTTCAGTTACTTTCTCACCGACGTGACGTAGCTTCCTGCCATCTTTTCTACAAATATTTTCATAGCAACTGACGAACTTTGGACCCTGGTGCCCCGAATACATGAATTTAAGTATACAACAAGGTCCCGTCCTTTTAATGCCGAAAAAATTAAACTCAACCGCCACTTCTACTCCAACAGGTTCTTTTCTTGCACCTGTGGAACTCCCTTCTGTTTACTTACTTCCCTGTAAAATCTTCAAAAATTTAAATGCAACGTTATTCACCATCTTCTGTCTTCTTGAATCCCGTTCATCTTTTGACTTTTACTCGATTCTCCCTATTCTCAGTCTTCGCTTTCACTTTCATTTGCTGTAGACCCCTGCGTACTAGTGGCATTTCCGCCTTGCTTGGTGTGAAATAATAAGTAATAAAAGAGGATATAAATTTGATGATTTGATTACAATAATAGCAACATCATAGAACTCTATTTAATGACTCACACAAATATCACTATAAAACTGAAGGAAGACAAAATGAACTGATTTAATGATATTTTAATTGCATTAGTTATGATTTTTCCCTCCTCCATAATATATGTAAAAATACCCCCTACATCTTACATCTATAGATGAGGATATCTGGTAGGTGTATGTAGACTATTCGAAATTCTACCTAATCTAACTCCCTAATTTTTAAATAATAAATATAGTGTAATATTAACTATTAGGTTGGTGCAAAAATAATGTCGTTTTTTGACGTTCAACTTCAAAAGATCACAACTCCTTTCATAATAAACTTTATTAATCGAAATAAGAACCATTAGAATCGACACATTTTTGCCAACGAGAAACAAGTTTATTCATCCCATTAGCATAGAAATCCGGAGTTCTGGTAGCGATGAAGTCATTGAAGGCCGATTCGGCATCATCTCGGCTTTTGAAGCATTTTTCGCACAGGAATTTGTCGAGATGCTTGAAAAAGTGATAATCGGTGGGCGAGAGGTCCGGTGAATATGGCGGATGAGGCAGAGTCTCGTAGCCCAATTCGTTCAGCTTCTGCAGGGTCAGTTGGGCAACATGCGGGCGAGCGTTGTCATGGAGGAGAATTGGTCCCTTCATATTGACCAATCTCGGGCACATACGTTGCAGCTTCTGGTGCATTACATTAATTTGTCGGCAGTACTTCTCCACCGTAATCGTTTCGCCCGGATTCAAGAAGCTGTGATGGATGAGACCGGCCGCAGACCACCAAACAGTCACCATAACCTTTTTTGGTGCAATTTCGGCTTCGGGAAGTGTTGCGGAGCTTCTCCGGCATCCAACCACTGTGCCGAACGTCGTCGGTTGTCATAGAGAATCCACTTCTCATCACACGTCACGATCCGCTCGAGAAATGGGTCGTTTTTGTTGCGCAGAAGGAGCGTAGAAGACACCTCAAAACGGCGATTTTTTTGATTATCGTTCAATTTATGCGGCACCCATTTATCCAACTTTTTTGACTTCCCTATTTGCTTTAAATGGCGAACGACTGTTGAGTGGTCGACCTCGAGTTCAACAGCAACTTCTCGTGTGGTTTTGCGAGGATCGGCTTCAATTAAGGCTTTCAAATGTTCGTTATCCACCGCAGTCGGCCGGCCGCGACCGTCTTCATCTTCGAGGCTCTCGTCACCATTGCGAAATTTCTTGAACCACCGTTGTGCCACACGTTCATTAGTGGTTCCTGGGCCAAACGCATCATTGATATCACGAGCTGTCTCGGTAGCTTTTCGGCCTAGTTTGAACTGGAACAAGAAAATCGTGCGGATTTGAATTTTGTCCATGCTGTCGAAAAGCCTGCACAAAAAATGAATGAAGAGATTGAGAACGGTAACGAATAACACGATTCGATAGAACGAAAAAACGCGCTTCAAAATGATATATAACATGGATATATATATATATCAATGAATTAATTCAGAAATCATATATAAAAGTAACATATGTGAGAAAACGATATTATTTTTGCACCAACCTAATAATTCGGTTTTTACAAAAGCCCACATCGAGTTGAAACACCGCTTTCCATACGGCCACCGAAATTAAGCAAAGTCGTCCTTGGTCAATACCTAATTGTTTGACTGTTTTGGAATACCAGATCCTGTAAGTTTTTTGGATGTTGTGGTGGTGTAATGGAGATTGGTTCGAAATTGTTAATCGGACAGCCGAGTTCGAATTCCTGGTGGGTTCATTATATTCATACTCTTTGGAAAGGTATGTATCTACCTATTCTCCTCCAGCTATGGGTTAATTAGTAAGACTGCTATCACTTAACCATTATTATTTTTAAAAAAAGTTCTTAAAATCAATATTTTCAAACTTTAAATAACCTGCACAGCGTTGATAAACCATAGAAAAAGAATCAATGAATCAAGTTAATATATGCTTTGACTCATACTGAGAACTTAAAATATGTTGCAAAGAAATCTTAGTCTAATTTCTCTGTCAAAGTAAACGGTAAAGTGATACCTTATGATTTATTCATTGTTTTAATTTCTAAGCACTAACTGAAAAAACTGCAAAGAATTTTTTTAAGAAGATTGATTCTGTCTGGTGCTAAAAAAAGTCGTATGAAGTTTAAAGCAAATTCATTTATAAATAAAATATACTGTCTACTTGAAAATATTAGCCAACGTTGCAGTGATTTTAGTTTGGACTGCAAAAAATAAATGTTGCTGACAACAAATTCTGGTATTAATTGTTGAATTCAGCGCAAATGTGAACATACGATGAGCGCATCTTTTCTTCGTTTTTATGTCATGCTGCTTCAGCACGTGGGAGGTCATAAGTTTTCATAAATTTATAACCTTTGTATCTCTAAGAAATGTCTATCATTAGCCAAGCGTGTTCTGCTATCCATTTACACAAGCTCGTTATATATGTTACATAGCTGTTTTGCCATTTCTCTTACCTTCCGCATGATTGTGAGTGTAAAATTCTCTAAGCATCTTTTCTTATGTCACCCATAATTTATTTAGTTGTCCTCTTCTGATCCTAAGCACAAGGGTCCCTTTTGGTTTCTATTTTCTTGAAAACTTCCTCTTTGGTTCGACTCCTCAAGTTTATTCTACATCCACGATAAAATACTCTAGCATTCACAGCATTGATATGACATAGCAGTTCTTTTGCTGTTCTAATGCACCTTCGAATGTCGGTGTCACATTATCTGTTTTCCGTTATGACACTTGCAAGATAATTACATTTTTGTACTTCGATGATTTTAACGTCTCCTATTCGTTATTTCTTGTTAATGATTGCATATTTTGTTTTATCACGCCTATACCACCTTGTCTATGAGTTCCTTCAGGCGTTCCTGAGTGGTTCATTAGCAAAATATATTCTGCATATCATATATTGTTTAAATGGGACTAATTATAATAAATCCTTGTACAACTTCTCTCAAGAGTGCACTACTCTACCTTACATATTAACTATAGAAAACGATATTATATCCGGATTGCTTATTGCTATATTTTCCATCAGAAATATGATTCTGACTGAGGCGTATTTTACGTATTTGAGTAAAATCCCCCCCCCCAAAAAAAAAACACAGAAATATATTACAAGTAATAAATAGAGCAACCAAATAAAATTCTCTTAATTTTATGATCTGATTACTTGTTGACACTTCAAATAACTTTTCATATTTTCCAGGTTTTGCCTAGTAAGGATCACTGAAAGGACTGCGGACTAGGACAAATATGTACGGCTTTCGAACAGTTTAGACAACCTAATTTCGCACATGTCTGAGGCCAACCTGTGGCATTGTTATTAAGCACTTCAAAACAGTATTCCACGTGGGGACAATCTCCACAGGACAATGTTATCAAAAGTTTACCTCTTATTGCCATTTGAACACATATCACATGGTTCAATCTTTCAGCCACGCACCTTCCTATAAATCATAGATCTTTTAAAATTTAAATATTTTAAATTTTAGGTAAATAAAGTTGAAATAACTGATGATGTGGAGGAAACTGAAGTACTTGTATTTTCCCATAATTAAAATGAGTATTTAGATCTCAAGATTTGACGCGAACTCGAATATTGACTTCTGATTATCAAGAAAAAGCAGCTTTCAGGGATATTAAAATTTCTTGTATGTCTGACGTGAAATAAGATTTCTGATAATATCATGATATATGTTGTCAATTCTAAAAAATATTGACTCGTCATATGAAATTTACAAAACTTACAGTTAGGAAAATGAAATAACACAACTTATTTTTTTAATAACAGTTTTATAAAACGAAGAAGACTTACTAAAATGTCTTATATATTTCGGTTTCCGTGAGATATTGAGTAAAGCAAGGTAACTTTCCTTTAATTTCTTCCTTTGATTCTCGTTCATATTTTAGTCTCGGATATGTTCTTGGATTAGTGTGAAACGGATCATAAGGAGAAGTTTCTCGAGGTAGCTTCCTCTCGCTAATCATAAATTTGATGCACAGAGTGTCAATTTCTCGGTTTGGTTTTCTAGGATATTGATATATCATTATTGTCATTATTTACAGCCGGGCTGGATTGATGTCTTTCATGTCTTTAATACCACAATGCTTCAGTCAATGTGCCTTTTGGCCTTCATGTGCCTGTCGTTCCATATAACCTTCAAGGATTTTTGAACTGAATCTTTTATTTAATCTACAGGTGTAGATTGTTAACTTTCTGCTAGGGATACCACGTTTTATTTCTTTTTTAATACTTCTCAATTATTGTTAGCCCGATTCTGTACCACATGGACATGTGATTGAATTCGAAATTACTATTCCAACAAATTCAATAAGAAAGAAATCAGCAGCAGTAGGAAAGAAAAGCAGGAGGTGAAGAGGGTCAAGTCAGCAACCGCATGCAGATAGAAAAAGGAAATTAAGCAGTGAGTACTAGATTAAGGATTGTTCCACGGGATTGACCCAGTGGATTAAAGGATCCGTTATGAATTTGATGCAATAGTAATTTTGAGCTCCGGTTAACTCGTCAAGTACTAACGAACGAGAACAAACTGCTCGAGGGAATGAGAAAATCGTATTTAGCGTAAACCATATCTTGTGTAATTGGCATGGCGGCTCCCAGTTGTTAGGGCTGGTGGGATCAATGAACACTTACCATGGAAATAGCGATAGAGTAGCGAGAGTAGCGAGAGACTCGTCTGTGGGAAAGGGGTTGTAGGGGGGAATTCATCACACACAAGGTCGCGTACATTCTGTTGAACTCTTTCATGATAGGAAAGTGAGGACTGGGCATCTTAAGCCTCGATATGGCAGCAGTTGCTCCATTTTTCGTCAGATCTGGCTCTTGTAAAGATAGTCAGATACATAATCGAGCGAAACAATGAACCGGTTATTCAAATTTTTCACTTACTTTCAATACAGGAAAAGCCACTTAAAATGCCCCACCACTTCTAACTGTATACAATCACATTGATTTTGATTTGCCCAATCAACAGAAAAATGTTCAAATTATATTAGAAGTTGAATATCCTTGTCAGTTAATGATCTCAATCAGAAGGACCGGTACTGCCCAGGAGTAGGACCAAGAACTAATATTAATTTCAAATTCCCAGGTGTATACCAGATAAGTAAGCGATTAAATAAGTGTTTTTCAGGATATAAGTCAGAGTATCGGAAGCAAGGAATTCCCTGGAGTTTTTCCTATTATATTAAAAAATTTTTGACAAGCTTTTCAGGGCACATATCTAGATAATCTGTCAGTTGCTTTAATATAAGAGAACCCAATTCAGAGATTTCTGTCTTTAAACCCCATGCACTGAATTAGCAGTCTTTCATTTAAATTTAACTAAAATAGAAAATGAATAAATATACTTTTGGCGAATAAAGAAACTTCTATCGATGTTTTAAGCTTTTAGGGAATTATAATTGATGTGAGAAAACGGCCATTTTTTTACCAATTTTCAACAGTAAAACTACGACACTTAGTTTGCCATTCTAGTAATATGTCTAAATTCCTGCGGTAGAGGTAACAAGGAGGAAAGCTCATAAAACAAATTTCATCTTACCAAATTAATAAATAAGAGAAATTAAAAATGTCTTTCTATATACTCTAAATGAATTAATATAATTTAAGTGCTGATATTTTTTCTACGTGCATGTATATTTTACATAAATTGTAAAAATGATACAATTAACAGAAGAGCGATTCTTTCTTTTTCCGTGATGTGATGCTAAAATACCGCCCTGTAAAACGTGGGTAAAAGAAAATATGTTCAAATTGATATAATTAATACATTCTTTCCGAATAATATATATTCATCAAAACAATAATTTTTCAGTAAATTTGACAGATTTCAGTTACGCGCAATAGCGTTCATCAGCATATAGTAGTGTTTCTTGTGAAAATGTTCACATATATTTCTCTGATTTTTTTAAACAAGTAAAACAATAACATTTATTGTAGCTGTTCTTTACATTTTATATACAACAGCGTGATTTTCTTTCAGTTTTCAGTGACAATTTTTTATCATTCACTATGCAATATACGAAATAAAATAATGCAAAGACTTATAAAGGAAAGTCACACTTTTCAAGTGTTCATTAAATGCACTCTTCACCGACATAAAGTCTTTTTTGGCGGCACTGTTCTGTTCATCGACGTACATTTGTTGCAGTGATATAGATTAGTCTATTGAGCATGCATTCTTTCAATGCCCAGTCTATTCTTAACCTGCAGACTAGTTGAAAGTTATATGGCTCGCACGCTTTAGGTAGAATTTTGCTCGATATGCTTAGAAAAGAACAGCCATGATGAAGATGAAAAATCACACGGATTTCCAGTATGCCTTTAAGTTAACACAGGTCTGATGAGAGCGATGATGATTGCCCGATAAGAAGAAACACTGTTTGTTTCTGTGTTTACCCGGATGGCACGACAGAACAAAGTTCACGACAATACACTTAATTCGGTAGTTTATATTAATTATATCGATAGAAAATTACGCCAGGGGGTGCGGAAAAGTGTTAATACCGACATCCTTGCCAAAATCTGAACAGCTAAGAGATGATATTTATCCGCACGTCCACATTGTAACAAAATTTGACAGAAGGTTGAAGTTTAATGTGGGAAGCCATTCAAAAATTGCTCAAGTCTCTTCGGATCGCCTCTATCTGGGGGACGTGTCTGGTGTCGGTTAATGATCTCAATTAGAAAGACTGGTACTGCTCAGGAGTAGGACCACCCTGGGTGTTGAAATATTATTAATTTCAAATTCCCAGGTGTATACCAGATAGGTAAGCGATTTAATAAGTGTTGATTCAATGTGGCACGAGGCAACTAGTAAGAATCGAATTCACTATGCGGTTTTAATTGATCTAGCGAGACGAACGTACTAACTAATGCACCATGCCGAAGTGGCGAAGAAATTGAGAAGTATGCAAATTGAATGAAATCATGTATTTCTATAAAAAAAACCGGAGACTGAGGGTTTGATATTTGCTCCCCTACCTGAGGAGTATGGACGCCAAAACTTGAGTAGCAGTGAGTGAGGAATGAATAAATTTTCTATATTTATCAAACTTTAAATGCGATTTTATTGCAAATCTGCTTTCGAGTATTGCGCACAATTGCAAATTGCTTTTTTTCCTAAATGGTTCCAAATATAATATCGATCACACACACACACACACACACACACACACACACACACACACACACACACACACACACACACATATATATATATATAATATTTATTTAAAAATTATAGCATAAGCATCACTACAAAAATAGCAATTTAGTTTCAAAACTTGTGGTGTCTTGTCAAGTGAAGGTGTTAATCTATACCAACGCTATATTATTATATTATATATATATATATATATATATATATATATATATATATATGTGTGTGTGTGTGTGTGTGTGTGTTAGTGAGTGAAAGATGCATATATATATATATATATATATATATATATATATATATATATATATATGCGTGCGTGTGTGTATGTGTGTGTGTGTGTTAGTGAGTGAAAGATACATACATACATATATATATATATATATATATATATATATATATATATATGTATGTAAAATGGATAATTGAAAGATGAAATGGATATGAGACAATATTACGTTTCGTCTCTCGAAAGAGCTTCTTCAGATTAATGGATTTATCAATGAAGTCTTGTAGATGTGGTTGCTGCGGAAAAAAAAAAAACGGTTACAGTATAGAAGATTCTGCATACATACCACTCCATGGATAAAACCATTATTAGTCTGCAGTGCACTTAAGAAACAAAATGCTTAACGTATATATATATATATATATATATATATATATATATATATATATATATATATATATATATATATATTCAGTAAAAACTGTGCGATGTAATGCAAAGTATTGTGTTCTTGTAGTTAGTTATTGTAGTACTTTCTTTTTAAATACTTATGTTTTTATTTAATTAGGGTTGTAAAATAACAATTATGACCAGTTTTGTTCCGGTGTCCATCTATCTATCTATCTATCTATCTATCTATGTCAAAGTAAGCGTTATAAATATTACATTATGTCAATTTACAGAGTCGCTATTTCCCATTTTGAGCTCATAAACTTTTAGTTTTCATTGTTTTTCATACAGAAATATCAAAACTTATTCTATTTTATGCGTTCATCGATTTTAATTGTCTATGATTTTTTTGGTCTTTTATCGTCACTACTGACATCATCAACACTGATCTGTTGGTGAGTAATATATTTATTGAATTTCTTTTCAGCATCTTTCCTTTCTCAAAATAAAGAGATTTTTCACATCTGCTCTATAAAATGGATTCGCATGTCACAAAAGCACACTCGTGTTTATTTCCAGAAACGGATTGTAAGTCAGTGAAACTGGTTTGAGCTCTCGTTACTTTTATTTTTAATTCCCTGTGAAACTATAAACGGTATATATCAAGTATAATGACATTCTTCGAAAGTACGGACAATCGAAATTATATCTTTTCCTATTTTCATATATATATATGCCTAAAATGGAGCTTTCTTGGATAAGAAATAAATAAAAATAAGCTGCTTCACGTCTGTATTCATGGACACTAGTTGAATATGATATAGATCAGTCAGTTATGTGCCGTGCGTGATACACGCTTAGGCGATCATGTATCTTTCGATACATGACTGACGAGGCAGATTTTTTTCCCGCAGTAGAAATACTTTAGGCTCTCGTTACTTTGGCTGGGGGGTATAATTGTGGACTGATGCGGCAATGGCAATTGTGGTGCGGTAATAATGGTGGAAGCGAGCAGGTGATGATAATAACAATTACATCAGCAAATAGTTATGGTAACATGGTAGAAGTGATTGTAGCAATGGTGGCGGAATGGTAATAATAATAGTTATAATTATGATAGTAGTTTAAATTAGAAAATAATTGATGGCGTTATGGTGTCAGTGGTTTTTCTTTTCATGTTCATATGTGTTTTTTTATCCGTTTCGTATAAATTGTGATAATAGGTATTGTCTGCAATATATATATATATATATATATATATATATATATTCTCTCGTTTGTCTATGTTTATATTACTGTTTATTTTAATATATTTGTTTAACTCAATTGCTCTCTTTGTATCTTTATTTCTGGCCCTAACAAGGACACAACAATATATATACAAGAAAGTATACATATATATATGTGTGTAAAAATTATCAGATAGAGTGTATCTGCAGTGGAAACAAAATGCTCTTCTACGATCCGCAGAGTACATCATAAGGTATGTGGAGCTGCAGAGGGGAATTGCTATAGGATGTGCCATCTCTCAAATACTATTTGTGATGATCATGGAGATGATCATAAGTACCGTTTTCTACTGAATGAGGTCAAAATCAGGACATTTAAGGATGATTTAACTCTTCAAGACAATACAAAAGTAGCACAGTTGGTTCTGGAGAGACTTCAGAGTTGATAGAGTGGGGCCAGATGGCCTTCAAACCAAAGAAGGGCAGGGTACTGTCTATGAAGTGAGGTTCTGTCATTAATGAAGTGTTTTCCATCGTAGATTAGAAGATATCAACAGTGCAGGAGCAAGGTGTGAAGGGTCTTGGGAGGTGGTATAACTTCCCTGTGACAGGTCGATTTAAAAGTTTAATAATTTGATGTTTGGTGAATGCATTTTGGGTTGAAAACTCTACATGAGTTGGAACTGTCTTCATTTGAGATAACTGAGAGGAAAATCAGTAAATGCGTACGGAAGTGTCTTGATGTTGCGAGGATTCAGACGCCGGTCGCAGCTCGGGTGTGGGAGTACTTCAGTTACCTGTTACTTTGGTGGAGGAGTACAAGGTGCCAAAGGCGAGATTTCAGTTCATGTTCTGTAAATCTAAAGATGCTGTAAATCGGGAAAATGTGCGGGAGGTGAAGACAGGAAGAAAGTTAAAAGTGTCAGACGTGATGTCAGTAGTGGAAGTGATGGTGTGGAATCATGCAGGGATTCCACCTATTTTTACGTGCGCGCGCGCGTATTGCACCCCTTCCTTTCACGTTCGGTTAGATATAGCAGTAAACAGCCTTTGTTGCCGACGTGAGGAGGTTTTGGCTAGCTAGAACAAGATTTGAAGTTTTCCCGCGCATTCTCTGACGTCACTGACGAACGGCATTTTTCAAGTCAGTCACTGCCTGATTTTCAGACTAGAAGGTCGACTCATTTATTTCGTGCCCCTTACCCATACGCGGGCTGGAATATCTTAACTAACCAAAAACTTCAACATGCCGTGTGATTGCAATTTTCTTCGAACAACTTGTTTGAACTTTTCTCCGTTTTCTGCTAGAGAACGTCGAGTTTACGACACTCTCGTCATCACACATTATCATTGGCCTTTTCCTCGTCTTGACGCGAACAACTTGTTCGAACTTTCCTCCGTTCACTACCAGGGAACGTAGAGTTTTTCTTCACTGAAGATTGATAAACTTCGCAGAGTTTATGGCACTGTCGTCATCACACTTTTCCAAGACTAATTCCTCGTCTTGAAGCGAACAACTATTCGAACTTTCCTCCGCTCACTATTAGGGAACGTAGAGTTTCTCGACTCGGCCTATTGATGAACTACACGTACCTCTTTTGATTTCTAACCTTTACGAACCAGTTTAAAAAATATATAACATTACACACACATTATAAAACCTCGCAGTGAGTATTTTTCCATGTTGTGTATGCATGCACCTTTTGTATAAGAAGAACTTTCCTTCTGAAGAAACTTTTCCCGCCTTAGCCATTTTCATTTTCGTTTTGGCGCGGAACACTAACATTCTACTTGTCACTACATTATACAATTTGCCTACTGGCTAAGAACAGCCTTTACTTTTTCTGATAGTCTCCACTGTTTGAGATAAGATTATTTCTTATTAAAATAAAGTTTTATATTTGTTTTCCACCAGACTCATTTTCGTCGTTTCCTCCTGGCTATCTATATTTTACTATTTTTATGCACGTGTTAAATGACCCTTTTTCCTCACTAAAGATCACACATTTATTATTTTTACTTTGTTAGTGGATTCGGTAGTCGTGAGTAGTGTCCGGCACAAGGCCACCTTTTCGTAGGCCAGCACTGCATGCTACCGGGTCTGCAACAATGATAAAGCAGGCTGAGGTTCAGGGTGTTACAAGGGACATGCTGGACTTGGTCTAGTTGAGAGGGAGCGATTCTGGTCGGAGGCCAGGGGAAAGGAGCAACGGCGGAAGGGATAGAAGTTTATGAAGGAAAGCTGTTTCGGTATGAGGAACTGGTGACTGAAGTCCGTCAGAGGGGATACGACTGCACTTTGGTGCTGTTTGAGGTTGGCTGTAGAGAATTTCCTGCTGCTTCCTTAGAGAGATTCCTCAAGTGTGCTGGTATCCAAAAGCCCAATAAGGTAATAAAGACTTGTGGCGAGAAAGCGGTGAAAGGCATTACATGGATTACCCAGAAATTCGTATCGAATCGCGTCCGACGTAATCATCCAGTTGTTACGGGTCCACTGTGTGGAGAGGTAAGGAGCGTAATAGGCCGAAACTTTGTTGAACGGCTCTCAGCTGAAGATTACAGATCACACATTTACTTGATGTGTACATGTGTTCTATAAGAAATTATATATATATATATATATATATATATATATATATATATATATATATATATATATATTCTCAGATAGAGTGTATCTGTAGTGGAGACAAAATGAGACAATATATATATATATATATATATATATATATATATATATATATATATATATATATATATATATATCGTCAGGCCACAAACACGCACACACACACACACACACACACACACACACACACACATATATATATATATATATATATATATATATATAATTATTTATTTAAAAATATGATTCAAAACTCCCAAGTTTTACATGTTCTAGCCATGTAAAACTTGGGATGACCCATGATCTTTTGTGCCTCCATGAGAAATTGCACATTATTAAGCTTCTAAATAATAATAATCTATTAAACAATAGACACGAGTTAACGGTTTTTTGTAGACATCATCAGATTTTTGGTTTGAATTATTAGCTAAAAACAAGCATACAATATAATAACTTGTTTAATCCATAGCCCAATCATCAGATTCATGGTCTGAATAATTAACTAAAAACATGCATACAATTTAACACCCTTCATAATCCATAGCCCAAATAAATAGTTTAAATACCCTAAAAAACGATAACCCTTTATGAAGTCGTCAAAAAACAAACGTTACGACAGTTTTTTTTATATGCACAAATCCCTTTCATAAAAAAATAAAATAAAAAAATAAATAAATCTCCATAGACATGCAAACTAGACGAGGGTTTCTTCCGTTTCAAATTTAGACACCCCTACCTTTCCCTGACTTGACATCTATGAAAGTAACTCTATACTGATACTTATTATTAACACCCAACACTCGCCTACCCAATTTAAACAATTCGCTCTAGCTGTTACCATGGAAATTTTGATTTCAATTTTTAAAACACGTAAATTTCAGAAATACGTTATTCCAATAAAAGTTTCGATTGAAGATGGAACAGAGCTCACTTTAACTCAATTTAATTTAAATAATTATATTGAAGTTTTCGGCTCTTGTTTTGAAACATGAGACTTCTTATGTCGCGTTTTGGAATCATATTTTTAAATAAATAATTATATTTATGCTCAACTTTTGTATCGAGCACTATTTTTTAAAAATAATAACTAAATTACTAAGGGTTTAGGATTATTTACCTAACCAGTTTCTTCCTATTTTATATATTTTCACACACACACACACACACACACACACACACACACACATATATATATATATATATATATATATATATATATATATATATATATATATGCATGTGTGTGAGCGTGTTTCCTCTGACAATTATGTTTAGAATGAAACTCGCTTCTGGGTATTGACGTCACTCTCCACTTTTATACTTATACACTGTCAATCCCTGATATTGATCACTTTAACCCATAAATATAGCATACCTTAAAACTATATTTTTCTTATTTATATGTATTTGTGTGTGTGTGTGTGCGCGCGCGCGTTTCATATAATATGCATGTTTACATAATGACATTGATATTATCCAATCGAAGTTGGTAAAACTTTCCGGCGGTATTTATATGAGAATATATCGCATACATTACATTTTTAAACATTACAATTTTTTTATATTTACAAGTTTTCAAAAATATTATGTTGCTGGTGCCAGATATTTTGATGCGAACAAACCGAAATTTTATCTAGAATTAAATTAAAAAAAAAAAAGAAAAACATTTACGCCATAGAAATCGGCATAAGAGAAATATTGCAAAAATCAGTTTTTTTTTAATTATATTCCTTTACATGTTATTATGCACTCGTTGACATTCTATTCCTTACATCTCTTTTTATTTATTTTTTTAGCTTTTCTATGGTTTTGATTTGAACATTATTCACAGTAGATTTTAATGTTGGCCAGTGATCTTTGCCTGAATGCTTTTTTTATCCTCGAATCCTTTATAATGGCGGATTGTTATCTATTGGATTAATTCGAAAACCCGCATGAAAGTGGATAAAATGGATAAAAAGCGAGAAAATTAATTTTTAAAGGATAGCTTTTACCTTTATTTGCGTTTTCATTATAGACAAAACTATAAAATATTATTGCAACTCTTTTAGATTATAAAAATAAAGAATAAAAGGAGAAATAAACAAATTTAATATTTTTACGCTATGATAGTCCTTGAAACATTTCATGCACAATGGAGTTGTCCATACTTTGCTACAAGCTGTCATGTGTAGGCAGATTACACCAGGAAATTAAGTCACCGATATGAGCAATGACGAGGTTTTAGAGAAAATGGAAAAAAAGGAAACTTATACTTAACATCAAGAAGAGGCAGTTAAAATTTCTGGGTCATGTAATGAGGAAGGAGGGCATGGAAAATATGATACTCACAGGGAAAGGACACAGAGGAAAACGGCACGTAACATATATAATGGGTGGGACAAGGTTTGGCGAAATAACAAAAAGACAAGATTTATTAAGAGCTACAATCGAGAGAAAGTTATGAAGGGCCATGATCGTCTAAGCCCCGAAGAAGAAGATTAATCCTAGTAAATTTTAAGTTCATGAATCATAGTTACCAATTAGTCTTTTAGACTCGAATCATGAATAAACGATTTACAACGATAAAAAAAATTGTAGAAAGTTTACAATTGACAATAATCGTTGTTAACTTGTTAAGCTTCGGGACATTTTCTGAACTTGATGAGATCGAAATAATTTTTGCAAAATTGTGGAAACGTAAAAGAATATGGTCATGTATGGATAAAATCTATCGCTGCTGGTGACCTCTGTTGTTAAAAAAAACAAACTTTGTCTAAGAATTTGCAATATTTCCCTGCATTTATCTTGTCTTTATCATCAGTGCTGAAAACAAAAACAAAACAAAACAAAAACAAAAAAAATGATATTTCACCCATCTTTCCTTTCAAATCCTTTTGGTTGAGTATTTCTAGGAGAATTCAAGTTCAAGCGCAAACCAGCCAATTTATCTCTACATTCAACTACTTGATGCCCATCCAATGTAACTAAATATTACTTGATAAGCAGTCAATGTAGCTCTACATTCAACACTAATGATTACATGTTGTCCAGAGAATATAGTTTCCCATTCCAAAGTAAAGATTACCTGATATCCAGCCTATGTAACTCTACGTCCGACACTAAATATTACGTCATATCCAGTCAATGTAGCTCTACATTCAACAGTAAAGATTACCTGATATCCAGCCTATGTAGCTCTACACTCAACACTAAAATTACTTGATGTCCAGCCACTGTAGCTATATATTCAACATTAAATAGTGTTGACTAATCATGATTGAGAAGGCAGTTTTTTTACTTTCATGCCTTTAGCTTATATTAATATTTTCTCTCTATATTCACATCGCCTACTTTTCCAGATATTTTCTTTTCGGAAATATCACTTATTCATTTAATTCTTAGTCCTTTTACGTTTTCTGTAAACATTTTTTGAAATTTTTCTTGTTGCTCTATTACCAATGTGTTCAATTTCTTTTTCTACTTGCTCTATGATAATATCTAAATAGGATTGGACGATTTCTTTAACTTGATGACATCAAAATCAGTTTTGCAACTTTGTGGAACGTAAAGGAATATGTTCCTGCACGAATAAAGCGCCGCTTGTGACCGAGGGGGGGTGCAACTGAACCGTTGAGAGGAAGGCCCCGAAACGGTGCACATTCTCTCCTGATGACCCCAGTTTAAAATTCGAGAGGAACACATCAAATTCAATGAAGTCATATGCCGTAGTGAAGCTCGGTGGAAGTGTCATTGGCATGAGGAGCATTACACATTCAGCTCGCTTCAGGTGAGTTTCAATTACTTTCCAGTAATTTCCTTCTTCAAAATACACCTTATATAAGAATTTACAATTTACAAATTTACGTTTCGTTCACTCAATACCTTTACAATATCTTGTTTCTCTCTTGAGATTATAGCCTGCCAATATTGATATATCTAAATTAACAAAAATAAACTGTTATATATATATGTTACAATGAAGAGAAAGAACAGTAAGATATATAATCCGGTGTTCTTATTAACTATTTTTATTTTTACAAAACAGTGTTCAATGCAAATCTACAGAGCATAAATATTATAAATTTACTAATTTAAAAATATGGTTCCATCGCTATACAGGAATTACCATGTTTCAAAAGCAGAAACTAAACACTTTAAATTCAATTATAGAATTAAAATAAAAGTCTCTAGTTCTGTTTCATTTTCAAGCGAATTTTTGGAACAGCTTATTTTGAAATTTACTAAATTTTATAAGCACATACATTCATAATATTAGTTTCTAAAGATACGTGAAAATTCAATCATTTTGACAAGAGGTCGTAGGGTATTCATTTTCACTGACAACTATTGTATCAAAATATGAGTTACTTTCGTAAAGAGGTTAAGTTAAGGTAGGGTAAGGATGCCTTTTTTCAACGAATGAAGACATCCGTTCAACGCATGTCGTCTGGTCTTTATTGATGACAAAATTTTTTCTGAACTTTTGTTTCGCTGTTAAATTTGTAATCTATACAAAAAGTCTTTTCTAAAAGGGTTGATTGTATATGCGTACGTCGTAGTGAACTAAAATTTTAAAATACTATTCCTAATTCTAATTACTAATAGACTATTCTTCTTCTGTGTATATATATATATATATATATATATATATATATATATATATATACACATATATATATACAAGTGTGTGTTTATATATATATATATATATATATATATATATATATATATATATATATATATATACACATATATATACGCAAGTGTGTGTTATATATATATATATATATGTGTGTGTGTGTGTGTGTGTGTGTGTGTGCATGTGTGTGAGTGTATGTGTATTTGTGTTAATACTGTTTCACCCAATAGAAGTCACATGAATCATGTGAATAAGGAGGAGATTTTAAGTCATATACTTCTAAAAAATGACGGACAAATTCAATAATTTGTTTCATTGTAGACAATATATAATATTTTCTTACATTGACGCGATATTTTTTAATTGTATAATTATATAATTGAAAATCGGCCTCTAAAATATATTTTATAAATTAGTTTTCTTTTGTAAAATTAGTAAATTAAATGTAAATCAGATTGGCAATAAACTTAAATTAGAAAACGTTCACATATAAATGTCGTTTATATTAGTATCAATTTTCTACATAGAACATGAATATTATTAATGTAAATATTATATACTATATAAATATATGTAAATATATTTGCGCCTACGAATTTGAAACGAACCCGATTCAACTG
The DNA here is from genome assembly GCA_903632075.3 of Acanthosepion pharaonis. Classification (NCBI taxonomy): domain Eukaryota; kingdom Metazoa; phylum Mollusca; class Cephalopoda; order Sepiida; family Sepiidae; genus Acanthosepion; species Acanthosepion pharaonis. The sequence continues at coordinate 2,966,873 of CAHIKZ030005437.1, forward strand.
GATTAATGATGACGTAATAACAACGTAATGGAAGTAAAATCTTCACTTAAATTCGTGAAATAATTTTCAGTACTGAATTTCTTCACTGATTTTTATTTTACTTTATTTCACATCAGCTTTTCTTCTTTTTAAATCTATTTTTCTAGTTTTTTCATTTTGTAACATATTTTCCCTGCGGGTTGATCCATAGTTTTCTTCTATTTTCCATTTTCATTCCATTTGTTTTGCTTTAGGCTACGTATTTCTTTGCAGTTCTGAAATTCATTTACGTCTTCCTGCATCCTATTTTCTTTTTCTTTATTTATAATATTGCCATTAAATTGGATGTGTTCACGATGTTGAATTATCAAATTCGAATGAGCGATGGCGTTGCCATTCTCTGTAGAAACTTAACGAATCGGAAATAATCCCCTCCATATACAAACACATTCTTTTCAATGTTCTTTTTATCCATAGATTTTCACGGTTTAGCCTTTTCAATTGTTGAGCTAAGTATTTTTTCGAATTTGCTATAGAATTTAGTTATTAGGCTCTTTTGAGATTCCACAGCTAAGCCGATTTTACTTGAAACCAGAATGACTTTTCATTCACTTTAACAATTTATCTTTTACATGCTGCAGAAAGTTCAGTGTGTATAGCCATCGCAAACATTATAATAAATTGAAGATGTATTTAATCCAGCTATTTGTCAATTTCTTAAAATAAAATGAATTCATATTCCGTTGACTATGACGATACTATTAAGAAAAATACAAGAAATCCATTTTCACGTGGTTGAAGAGTGGCTTGATAATTTTAACGCCACTCTATTAATTATCTTAAATAACATCATTTTTACCTTCCATCAGCATGGCTGATGCTAACCTCCCGGAGATCAACTCACTGTGCCTTCGTATTACGTTTTCCTCTGACATGCAGTAGAATCATTATATTGAATCATTTGCTTAATTTGCTGCGAGGAAAGTCGGTTCACTATTCCGTACCAGACAATCTTTATCACCAGAATCTACCTATCATTCGCACGTGCATCGAATATTGCTGCCATAACTGGTCTGGTGCTTCTGCTATTTATAGATTCTTGATAAAACCCACTGAAGCATCAGCCACTTTATCAGTTCTTAGCTGGTATCTCGGCTTCAGTCGCTTCCCTACTGTCATAACGTATCTTCTATATTTCTTTGCCTCTTCTATAAATATTTCCACGTTAATTGTTCTTATGTGCATTTCCCATTGGTATTTCAAATTCACGAATTTAAATAGAATACTAGATTGAAAGCGAGGTCGCATAATTTCACTGCTTCAATTTCTACTTTTCAGCGCCTTTACTGTGTTAACAGTTTCTTCGCCCGCACTTCACGCTTGTGGGACTTTCCCCAGACTTCCTGTTTGCCTGACAACTGCGATATTCAGCAATTCAAATGCAATGTTTTCATCGTCTATCTCTCTAAATCCAGTTCTTTTATTTTACTTTGTTTCACTCTCAGTAACCCTTTGCGTCTTGGTTGTTTCTTTTATTACCATACTTGATGTGCAATGATCAAACCACACGCACATACACAAATACACACACACAGATATATATCACTTATTTATCTTTCGCAAAAAGATGATCGATTAGGGTAATTCTGGAAGATAACGTCTTTAAGGCGAGTAAAGTCGGAGGTTAGATACTGCGGAAAAATCAGTGAAATTACCAGCGTGTGTTGGGTTGCGGTCAGACGTGGGAGGCGGAGTATTTGCCATGATTTTTTTTTCAAAGCGAGGCCGCTCCGAGCACTTTTTTTTGTAATGTTTTTACCAGAAAGGGTGGGATGCGCAGGTATGCCATCTTGTTACTTAAGGCCTGTCTCCCCTCCCTTCTCATCATTTTTTTTGTAAGAGGGACTTTATGAGAATAGAGTCCTTATGCGGTATTTCTTCCTTCTCTCATTATTAATTGATCCCTGATTGAAATTTGTGTGGCGAGACTAGGCAATGTTTCGCAACACTTACTCTACCAGATCGGTTTCTGATTTAATCTTTAGGTCGAAAGGAATTTTCGACAATAGATATAGCGTATTAATAATTGATTGCACAAAATATTGAGCATTAATAACAATAATTAAGATAAGTCACTTATCTCTGCATTCAGGAAAATTGATGTAAGCCCGGTCGTATATAAAACGATGCATCTTCCTCTGAGAAAAAAATATACTCTGTTTTTATTTAAACAGCAAAAATAATAATCATGTAATTCCAATTACCGAAAGGTGCAAAGAGTGGGTTTTTTTTAATTGTAATTCCTGTCTGTTTTGCATTTATTAATTTTAAAAAGTTCTTGGCGTGTTGGCAAATCCTTCAGATTTCCATCTGATTTTACTCAGTCACACGCTGATATAAGAGATAACTTAAAGCTTTTATCTACCTGCTCCGCTCCTTCATTTGAACGTACAAAGTAGCGTGTAATTATGTGATGGAATTTTTTTACTATGCTCCTCAATATATAGTGTGAGTCACGTATATAACGTGCAGACCATTGAACGATTCCAATCCTACCTATCCATTTTTCATGGTAGATTCCAGCCAGAGCATCTCGAAAAATGTGACTAAAATATGCATCTTTGTATTAGCAGAGGGACATCCTCTAGCAGGTTTGGAAATGTATTCGAAATAAAGTTCCTGTAGATATCTCCTGTATGACGTTGCGAGAGAACATATGTACCTACCAGACAGTCACCTACAATTCCAGCCCTCACATTAATCGTGAACTGATGCTGATGTCTAGCTGATATTGAACCATGGGGATTCCAAATCGCCCACAAATACTGGTTGAGTAAATTTGTTATTCTATCTGTTCCAACTCTTGTATAATCCTTTGATAACTAAGACTGAAGAGACAAACAACTGCTCGGCAGTTTTTGCAATAAACCATTGGCAAAAGTTATTCCGTGGTGAGTGATCAGAGGGCGAAAGACACCGCAAACGTTGCAAATGAAACGGCTACAGGAACTGCTCTTGAAGTACTCTTCTTACAGTACTATAAGATGTACGACATGCTAGAGATACTTGACGTGTGCTGATAACTGGATCGTCTTCGACAGCTTGTAGAATGTGTTCTTCGTCGTCAGGCGTAAAAGCAAATCTCTGTCCTCCAACCATAGTTTGTGGTGCTGTTTATCGTCGCGTTTCTGAGACAGGACCCTGTCTCAGAAACGCGACGATAAACAGCAGCAAAGGTTGGATGAGTCGACTGCCTTTGGTCTGGAAACGCAATCTGATTTAGCCGCGCAGCCTCGCGTCCATTACCATTCACACGGTCATATGTAAATATTATATCTGCCTGCTCAGCATATGAATATCACAAATGTACACGAATGACAAATGTAACCTAGTCTGTATAGCAACACAGCGCCATAAACCGTAATTTTCTTTAAACTTAATAACTCAAAAACGAAGGATTTGCGAAGATATGTTTATATGTCCTTGTTTTTGGTGTGATTGATCCGATCCCAATCTTTGTAAAAATATTTTGATACAAACTATATATATATATATATATATATATATATATATATATATATATATATATATTTAGGGCAATCCTTCCTTTATGCATGTTTCATTAAAAACGACAGACAAGGTACTACAGTTGAGCTTTTTTATTTAATTTTTCTTGTGTTCTGACAAGAGCTTTCTTTTCTGGACAAAAGTGTGTAAGAACTGTCCGAATGTTTTCTGTGAACTTTCGGCTATACCTTTAGCCATTATCAAGGATGGTTCAATTATCAGCTTAAGTGTGTGTTCTATGTATGTTCATTGTGTGGTAGTGATGTTTTAGTTTCCGGAAACGGTTAGCACAAACATCACTATGAACAAACCACAATGTGCTAACCGTATTCATACAAAACATCACTACACACTGAACATACATAGAACACACACTCTACTAAGCTGAATTGAACCATCCTTGATAATGGCTAAAGGTATAATGAAAGCGCTCGGAAACACAGAACATTCGGACAGTTCTTACACACTCTTTGTCCAGAAAAAAAAAGCTCTTGTCAGAACACAAGAAAAATTAAATAAAAAGCTCAACTGTAGTACCTTGTCTGTCGTTTTTAAGGAAACATGCATATATATATATATATATATATATATATATATATATATATATATATATATATATATATATAGTTTGTATCAAATATTATATATATATATATATATATATATATATATATATATATATATCTAATGAAAGAAAGAAGCTTAAATTCATCTATAGATATGCAATGCACAGATTGTTTGCACAAGTATATATAATGTACTTAATCGTAAAGTAGTGCTTGAAATGGATCTCCCCATCTTAGTCAATACTTGTTATCAAGTAACTAATAATAATAAAGGAGACATAAATTACTATAACATACGATTTTCTGGAAATTTAAACATTATGACTTTTGTGTTCATTACGATGTTGGATTGTATACAAATGAATCATCAAACGAGAGATGAATTGATTCGAATTTATGATTTGCAAATTCCAGGACCATTTCGTTTTTGCATAGATGATATTTCATACATTGTTAATATTTTATGATTTGGAAATTATATATGTATGAATTATTGATAAATTATTTCCCCATGAGCATTATGGCGGATCTGAAATTACAATTTGATTAATTTTTCTTAACAGGAAGGATTTAAGCATTTCTCATACACCCTCACACAGTGCAGAATCAATAATTGCAGTAAGTTTTTAACTGCCTAGCCACCTTTCCTTGACACCTAAAGTATAAACCTATCGTTTACACTTGGTGTTAAGCCCGGTCGTATATTAATTTTAGAGAAGTTCACATAAAATATATCTTCTTCTAAGTAAATTATATTCCATGATTTTATCAAATTTTAGTTAGTTTCTGGTAGAGGCCACGTAAACAGATGTGACATTTTTTGAACAAGTCAGCACGGCCACGCTAATTTCTGACTTCATCTTAGTATAAACATAGAGAGTTTTTGTACGCTTTCTATTCAATTTCACTCACAGGCCCTAGAAAACCTAGGATCACTTTCAGTCACTTACCAAATGTGTCGCAAACTAGGATCTTCTTCACAGTCCGACATTATAAAGATGTTATCGTTGACAATGATTAGATCCTGGGTCTCTTGCTAGTAGCACTAGCATCCTAACCACTCAACCACGCGCCCATATAAATGTTGTATCTGCCAGCTATTCATATCCATATTTTTCAGGACTGTCATAGAAAATTGCTTTCCAAAGGACAAACGATGAAGATTGACATACTTATATCGCACAAATCGACCCTAAAAACCGTCATTGCGCACCGTCGACAATTTAAAAAAGAGCATAGATATTGTTTTAATGGTATCCGGTGTAAGCCAAGATTAGAGGAAATGGAAGATGGACATTTTAATATCCTTAAAACCAAGTTTACAAGTGTTCTAACACCACATACACATAAGATAGATGCTGATGAAAAAGGATCCTTAGAAGCCTCAGAATAGCTGTGCACGAAGACTCGGTCCTTCGATCATACCACAGTACATACCTCACGGAGACTATGACGGTTGAAAGGGGTCATGAAAGTGTTCAAGTACTTAAGAAACCATCTGCGCAAGCGTAATATTCTGTGATGACAAAATACAGTGAACGCAGCTTTTAAATGCAGAAACGACCCGACACGTTGAGTTAAGTTTCAATATCAAAGCAACTGTAGGATCAACCAGCTTGCCCATTTGTGAGTCGGAGTCTTCGAATAGAATAATGTAACGCCATTCTTCTAGAATTGTAGAGAAAAGGTGCTGATACAGTGTACGGAGTTACCAAATTTTTACATCGCTCATGGCTAGCTATATTGAGCACAGACGGTGGTCCCGACCACACAACCAAGAAGGGGGAGAAGTTCCGTTATGATAAGTGTTTTAGCTTTATTTCTGACCAGTATATTATAGCCAACCTACAACCCAATAAAGTACACTGAATGGGGAATTTTGAAGCAGGTAATTGACAGAACTTCCCGCCTTAATATCAATACTCTCAAGGAGTAACGGAAGTTATCCAAGGACATCATGGTTAAGGGTAGCGCAGCTTTTCGATGTCGAGGCTGTAACTGAAAGTAATAGAAATAACATTGAATAAATTATTCGTTTTGTTCTTATCTATGAGATTTATTAATATCTTTAGTCTTTTTCAGACTATTTATGTCTAAAAAGCGAGTTTCAAAATTCGCAGTAAGAGTTTTTGTAGATTCTTCTTCCTCAGCCTCTTTGTACGGATGAATATACATATAAACATATACGCATTAATGCAAATTGCCAAAATGTATGACATCACACACATAAGCATTTATATGTAAAAACATATGCATACTTATTTCTTATGAAGAGATGTAACTGATTATTACAATAAATAAATTATTTATAAACTAGTATTAAAAAAATCAATCTTGTGTCATTCTATATGCATGCATAAACTAATTTATGCATACTTAAGACGCAGATCATTCAAAGTAAATTGTTGCATATCTCACTGTGTGCCAAGGCACTGTGCTTTTTATTATGTGAACTCTTGGACAAACACATTTCCAAAATAATTTTATTTCAATATTTTTTTCTTTTTCCACGCATAAATGATGGTCTAACTATTTTGTATGGATTCAACAGAATCAGATATAATTTGTAGGGAGAGGGTAGAGACATAGCACAATTATCACATAATGAGTTGGTTTCACTTTCGCGTTGATTTCCATATGTAAGGTTCGTTTATAATGTTTTCATTTGCATTTTTGTAACTGAAATTATACTCAACATTTCTGTATAGATATATTGAATTGGTTTTGTCCGTATCAACATTTTTGTAACATTTCAATTCTTTTCTTCGGTAATAAGCTTACTTACAGCCACCGTTAGTATGAGTTTAAAAGCAGGTAATTGTTCCAATAAATAAACTAGTAGCAGACTGAGTATCCCCTTATCCAAAATTATAAGTTTTTTTTACTAATAACAGAAGGTATTAATTTTTTGAATGAAAACAAGATAATAAAAAAACAAATGGTCTAAACCTTATCTATTTAAAAAGAACTTCTTTATATACAGAGTGCCCAGTAAAAAAAAGAAATTTATCTAGCTATCATGATTCAAGCACAAACTTAACAATCTTCCTAGATGTTTGAAATGTTTGCCTGAATGTTCAACACAAATTTGTAAGCGTGGTACCCAGGAGGCAGTAGCTTTGCGGATAGTGTTAAGAGGAATTTCATTCCAAAATTCAGTTAAGTTGTACTTCAACGAATCAATATCGGTAATGTCAGGACGATTGTTTTGAAAGTGAGTTAGGAGTATTCTCCAGATACAGTAATCCATTTCATTTAGATCTGGGATTTTAAGGGGCCACGGAGATGGACTAATTAAAGCTGTTGTGTTTTCTCAAAGAATAATTTGCCGCTTTTTTTTTTACTAGGCACCCTGTAAAATATTTTATGCACAAAATAGTTTTACTCTATTTGACCCCCTCATCTACACCGGGATGATGGAAATTAAGACATATTCATTTTTTTATATATTGTTATTTCTTTTGGATTTAATAAATTTAAATCAAAATCAGTTGATAGTTGACATCCTGTATTATATAAATTTATGCACAAATTTATGCACAAAATTAGGAAATTACGACTATTGATAAAACTTCTGGATAAAGGGAACTGAGCCTGAATCATTCTTTATTATTTGTCGAATTTCAAATCATATTATGAAGCTATGATATAAAAGTAAGCAGAAGTTACTGTTGGATGATTTTTGTAGTGAACCGTAAAAGCTTAGGGCATATAAGAAAAACAAAACAACAAAAAATTTATGAGTATCAGTTGTGAATGCATTCTCTGTTTTTCTTTTAGTTCTGCTTCTGCTTGCTTTGTAAAAATAGCCTTTATTTAAAGCTTTTTATTGGTTACTTCCATCTCGGTGAAAGTGACTGCTGCTGGTGTCTGCAGGGCCATGTAGTTTCCCATTACACTGTCTTTCTGTAGTCTTCATCAGTAACTTGTGGTAAGATTCTCTGTGACACTTTCATTGCCTGGAATCTCATACAGAACGACTTCTTGGTCATCGAGTTCTTTCTCTTTACTTTTATGGATTCCATAACCAAAATAGATAATCAGCCCTGCAGAGAGAAAAAAAAATAGTTATTTACATGTCTCCCATTCAAACATTTATCTCTGGATGAATCACACACACACACACACACACACACACACATATATATATATATATATTAATTTAATAATTAATTAATTACTTCAAAAATTTAGTATTTGTGGATTCTTGCATTTGAGAAGATTCTCCATTTTTTAAACAGTGGTTATTTCGTCTACCAACCTACGCAGTCGAGAAAATTAAAAGAAAATATACCTTCATGCAGGATTCGAACCTGCTTCCTCTTTCGTAGGAGAATTCACCATCTGATCTAAGAGCGTAACTGTCTAGCAAGATTCTATTTGCACATTAACTCATTCAGATTTTCTTCACATCTGCTCAGTTTCATATACGAAACGGAAATAAAGAAATTTCTAAAGAATTAATGGATTTTATTTTTACTCTGACCTTTTTTTATTACTTCAAGCGTAATTTTAATGAATACACGTATCTGAGTAGACTCTATGTTTCTTAAACGGTGTTTATTTCGTCTACTGCTCTGTGCACTCGAGAAATCCTAGTAAATCGAACTGATTTTCCCTACAAAAGTAGAGGCATATTCGATTGCTGCCTAGGGACATACTTTGATTACTAAGATTTCTCGAATACTCTGGCTAATAGATTTAATACACACATTGTAATAAATAAAAATCTGGGGTCTATTTCAAATATGAAATTTTCACTATAATAATTTTTGAAGTAATAAAAATGTCGAATTAAAAATAAAACCATTAATGTATATATATATATATATATATATATATATATATATTCATGAATTATTCACACAAAAACAAAAGCAAAGGTTTATGATTTAATTGGCGAGAAATCCATCATCGCAAACAATTCAAATAATATACAAAAACCTCCGAATCCGTTATGAATGAATTGATCCTTGTTTCCATAAATTTATCGTAATTTAAATAACTGATCCAAGTGCGACTTTTGGATAATAAGTGCGACATTACTGTAATTATTGAACAATATAGTTTATGCCACTTTGACAGAAAATTTACCAGTAAAAAATTCGTTCATCACCATATTTATACGAACGCACAACCTTTAAAAATTTAAAATCAAACTCAGCGTTGCTACTGCGCGCTCCAAAAACAATAACTCATTTTCAATAGCATTTTCGGATACAACAATACATATATTTTCGTTGTCCTCTTATTACTAAGAGAAAAAACAAGAACAACATCTATTCTATACCTGAAGATGTCTGTAGGAACAGAAGAAAGCTTGTAGTAAAAATAAGAACTAATACGGCAGAAATTTATGGAAACAAGGATCAATTCATTCATAACGGATTCAGAGGTTTTTGTATATTATTTGAATTGTTTGCGATGATGGATTTCTCGCCAATTAAATCATTAACCTTTGCTTTTGTTTTTGTGTGAATAATTCATGAATTTGTAAATTGATTGCACGTTTATCGTAATATATATATATATATACATATATATATATATATATATATATATATATATATATATATAATATTAGTGGTAAATTATGACCATGGCATATTAGTGTTTAAGCCTTTTTTATATATATATATATATATATATATATATATATATATATATATATATATATAGCTGGCCACTCGTATTCGAGGATACCCGTCTACTAGTGCGGTTAACTAATCCCTATTGCAGACTGTCGATCAGGCATATTTTGTGTGTTGCTAAACACCCACAGAGCCCACCTGTGGTTTCTACTGCAACTATGCTGAGCAGACCATAGTTACAGTTTCTGGGAGAGAGCGATTTTGTAGCGTGATAAAAAAATTGAACAATGCTGTCATGCCCCAGCCCTTAGCTGCGATGACTTGTGACTTTGTGCTATCGACGGGCCTCGCAAGTTCCATTTACCCAATTTCACACACAAGGCTTGGGTCAAACCGTGGTATGGTTTTCAGGCATTTTCCAAAGGTGCCGCATGCTGGGATCAGCCTCGATCCATTCTGATAACATCAGTAAGTCTCCCTACTGATATATATATATATATATATATATATATATATATATATATATATATATATATATATATATATATATATATATATGTGAAAAGTGTATATAAATATAAATAAATATATATATGTATAATTATTTATATATTATATGCGGTACTTATTAGAAAGCGCTCAATATCAGAGATAGAGCTAACATATTTGGTTGGATAGATGTGAGTTTGTGACCCTGGGTTTCATTTTTATGATCGTCAGACAAACTGATTAATCAGTTTGTCTGACTAATATATATATATATATATATATATATATATATATATATATATATTACTCTTTGTTGAGAAAATTTGATTTTTTAATTAATATATATATAGAAATTTTTAATTTAAAATCAAATTTTTTCAACAAAAGAGTAATATTTAAATTATGAAAAGTAAATAGCTTTCATTCAAAAGTAATTTAAAAAAGTAATTTATGGCGGGTAAATTTTTCGACTCGACACACTTTTAAAATCTGAGCAAAGACAAATTTCTTAGATTGGTCTTCATAGAATCTCATATATATGAATTACATAGAACAATTAATTCCTCAACCTAATATAGGGAAATTGTAGAAACTATAAATCAAACGGTTACTATTCTGAAAAATACAGTTTTGCGAATAAATGTTCGTTTTATTTAAGAAAAATAAAAATTACAGGGGAATATCAATGTTTATTTAAAATATTACTGCTAAAATATATAAACCTTACCTATACCACGGTTTTACCTACGGATCTTCAGGTAACAGGTAAGAACCCCGGTAGCGACAAAGTTTAGATTTTTATCATTTATATTTTAGAAAAAATGTTAAAACTAGAGAATACAGAGCAATTTATTAATTATTGATAAATTTTAGTTGAAAATTTCTCACAGATAGAAGACTCGTGTTCGACCCTGCATTTTCCGTGATCGGAAAATATGCTTTTTATAATGTATTCCCTTAAGTCGTGTAACAACATAGATCGACTGATGTCAAACCTCATCATTTCAGAAATATACATTCCAATTGTCTGGGACACAGTGGCATGACCTTTAGAATGCCAATAAATCACGTCACCATGCCATAAACAACTTGTCCTGTGTTTACACCGACTCATCAGTTGCCAGAGCCCAATTGGTATAGATACCAAGATACAATGGCGTTACCTACCATTTTCTTTCTTATATTCTAATAACTTTTTGCTTACATATATATGCCCATTTACGGGAGAAGAAAGAGCCTGCATAATGGATATATAAATGAATATGACTGAAATTGAGTAAATATCTACTTGCTAGCATTAGTTTGGGTGCACGTCTTTTTTTTTTGCATACTTTGTCTCTCTTGGATGACAATAGATAAACCACAGTTTTTAGGTCATTCACAAAACAGTAGATTTCCCATGTTCCTACACTGTAACTTTCTAGAGATTAGATCGAGTGTAGGTTGACATAGGTGGTGAAAGGAGGAGCTGCAAGGCTTAAGGCAAAACAATTTCAACGGCTGTAATTAAAATTCCATCTCGGATCAGCAGTTCCATTTAACGCACTTTGCAAATACTCGTTTATAGAAAAGAAAAGCAAGAATAACCTTTGTTCATGCATATTATGTGTGAAAATACTGCGTTGAACATTAATATATAATCTTCATCTAGTGCAAAATTTAATAAAACTTAAAATACTTAGGGATGCAATGGTGTTGTAATGGTTAGGGATTTAATTGATATCTTTAACAGCTATAAGTTAAATCTCAGGGCTGAACTGTACTCTTGCAGGGGGGGGGCAACTCTGAATTAAAAACTGTATGTGTCCTTTGTGTGGTGTATACTGGAACTGTAAATAAGGTTCGCTCAGCATAGTTGCAATATAAACTACAGGTTGGCTCTGTGGTGGTAATAAAGCATAAATGGATCTGAACAGATTGGTAAGATTGAAAACGATAAGATGAGAAATTACACTGATTTCGAAATCGAAACAGCTCTGATGATGATTATGAAGAAACATTTACACTATTTAGATTATTTGGACTATTGCCCTCATTTTTGTTGCCATATTCATCACAACGCTTCGGCCGTTGTACGCTCCGGCCTTCTTCAGGTGGTTGGAATGTCGAAGTGAATCCTTTATTTCGCTCGATTGGGTAAACTGTTCTAGTTCCACGTGCCATGTCTAATGGATGTCAATTATCAGTAATCTCCTGTTAATTCCTCTCTCCAAGTTCTCCACCGCCTTAGTGTAGTATTCAGGTATTGAACTCACATTCTTTGGGTCCTTTCACTGGATCTAACGCCTTTTTCCACTGTGCCATGTGTCCTTGGGGACTTCTATGTGTGAATTTCCGGGCATTATAAACAAAAATTGCAATATGAGCACTGGTAAAAAATGAATAGTCAAGACATTAAGTGAATAATACCCAGAAATTCACACACAGATGTCCTCAAGAACACATGGCACAGTGGATAAAGGCATTAGTTAGATCCAGTGACAAGACTCAAATAGTGTGAGTTCAATACCTGATTAAGGCGGTGGAGAAAGGAATTAACAGGAGATAACTGATAACTGACACCCATTAGACATGGCACGTGGAACTAGAACAGTTTACTCCAGCGATCGAAATAAAGGGTTCAGTTCGACATTCCATCCACCTGAAGAAGGCCAGATCGTACAATGGCCGAAACGTTGTGATAAATATGGCAACAAAGATGAGGACAATAATCCAAATAATGTAAATAGTGTATATAATACCTCATCTCAGAAATGTAGACAGATACTGAAGAAATATTTCTAAAGAAAAAAAAATTAAATTATAATTGTTCTATATGCACATGAACACAAAAAGATACAGATTGTATTAAATATCTTACATCCGTGGTGATCAGTGTTCATTTATTTTAGGATATATCAACCATTGCAGGGATAACGTTGCATCTTTTTTTTATGTGGAATCCGTTAAGGATCGAACTCATTACTCAGTAGAAAATCTTTATTAACCTTTACCTTTGAGGTTATCAGTCGCATAGAGAGTAAACATCGAGAACGAAATCTATATTTTACTGTTGGTATTTGAAAGCCGTCAAAACCAGTTCAATGAAATTGCCAAGTCTACCCTGCAAACCTTATTCAACAGACAAAAAGTCGTCAGCCTTTCACCGATATATCACTATTAATTTAGCCCGGACCTTCACAGTCATGTTGTGTTCATGGTTACAAGAACGTCCCCATTCCCTTCGGGTCCCTTTAGTAAAAAGCAACTTCCCTTCAGAAAGCCTCTTTCTCAGAACTGTTATTTTGTGGAACAAACACCTGAGTGAATACAACCCTGACATCTACAGTCTTGGTCAATCGATATATCCTACTCGTCCAAATAACACTCTTATTTTCCTCTCCCTTACAATATCACTTAGTAACCCTCTACATTGACTGGCTCTTTGGCCTTGTATTGTGGGAATTACCTGTAAAATTATATTATTTATTTTGCCAGCTTCTTGTATATATTTTGTATAAATGCTCCGGTTTTGAGGTTTAAGATTAATGGCTGAACAAGTGTAGAGTATGTTCAGGAGGCAGGAAGCATGTACAATCATATAGTTTATGAGGAAATAAGAATTATTAAGATAAATAATTAACAATGAGAGTTCTGAGTTATCTACTAAATAATTAGATGCCATTTATTTGATGGCAAAGGTAATATTCTTGTTTTCAGGAAATGGATGATATTGTCTCTCTACAACTTCTTGTCATTAATTGTTCTAACATTTGAGTCATTACTATTGTCTTTTCCCTTGGTCTGCTGAAACTTGTTACGTTGATTACTTGCCGTTTCCTCCTGGTTTTAAATATCTTGTGAATGTTAAATTAGCTCAACCGTTTTTTCTTTCGCCATTAGTCGTCCTAGAAATGTCATAGCGTTATTTCTCCACACTTCTCGTTGGGCTATTCACCTTTTGCTTGCTTGCATTTACTTATTTCCTGACATTCCTTGACATTATCTGCTGTCTCTATTTCAATTAGTCCTGGGTATGACTATACATTTAAGCCGGCAGCAAGGCCTATGATCTGGAGAATTGGAGGTTTTCTGACCCGTTTAGCACCTGGTAGGTAACCAGTTATGAACAAATATGACAAAAATATAGCAACAGCACATTTTTGTAGCGAAATTAGCAGTAATACATTAAAAACAAAATCAATACGTTTTTATAGTAAAATTAAGGAAAATGGCATACATTGTCAAGTCAAAATAAATAGATAAAAAAAGAAACAATTTTCTATGATTAATCACATTTCTTTTAAGGCGGAACATATTTTTATTCCTTGTTTGATTTTGTAAGATTATTTATTTTTTTAAAGCAGCTAAGTAATTCAATTTTAATCTTGAAATAATGTCATTCTCTTAAATTAATTACAAAGTTTGAATTTTCATATTTAGATTTCGGCATTAAATTATCCATACGTGCTGATATGCCGCTAAACAACAACAACGACAAAAAAAAAAAAACCAACAAAAAAACAAAAAACAAAAACAAAAAAAAACAAAACAAAAACAAAACATAACAAGACCGAAAAAGCAAAAACAGATCAAACTCTATTTCAATAGTTTAAAAATTCGCCGGCCATACACTTTTTTTTCTTGACTCTCTTCCCATGGAAGGACCACATTTGCCGATGCCATTCGTGCTTTCTTTAAAATATTTCACTGATCTCTTCCAATTCTTTGTTTTTTTTTATATATTCGCAAGTTTATGTTTTCGTAGTCTATTGTATTTTAGGTTTTTCTTTAATTTCCCTAAATTTATCCTTTGTATGTGACTGGGAGGAGAACATGGGTTAAAGAAGAGCACTGTATTTCTAACTGTTACTGATTATTAAAAATTTATCTGTTTTTTTGGGGGGGCGCAGCTCATGGTTTTTTTCCATATCCATAATCGTTTTGGGTTTTAACTGTTAGTTATATCTTGCCAGTTCGTTGTGCATCGTAGGACCAAATCTTCTCCGTCTTTGTTGCACGGTCCAAGTCCAAATCGATCCGTTGTCAGGAATAAAGTTCCTAGTTTCGAAGTAAATGATTTGGTATCCGCATTAAACTTAGAAGGAAATCTATTTTGTGATTGCTGAGTAACTTTGCATTTTGTGAGTCAGTTGCCGTTTCCGATGTGTCCAAAGCATTATTTTTGATGTGCGCCTAATTTGAAAGACGATGATTACTTTTTTGTGAAAGGGCCAGACACTTGTTTCAGAAATAGCTTATTTTGATTTGCTTTATTAAGTTTTGTATATTTTGCCAACTTCTTATTGCTATTAGCAGTCGTTTGACTGTCAAAGATTCATGGTAAAGGACGGTTCTGTTTTGTATTAGAAGAAAACCTTTCCAAGTAACAAACATTAGAACAGGATGATATTATATATATATATATATACTGTTTTATTAAACATTTTGAAAAAAGTTATTATTTTGGAAGAAAATGAAATATATCGTTGTTCAGATTGGCAATGTAAAGCAAGATCGTTCGAGTCAAATCTTAAAGTTCTAATTTTGCTCTTTCTTTTATGAATATTCTACAGGTTTATAAATCAATGGCGGGCGAATAAGTTATTATCTCGAAGTACGCTGGTAGATATGTTGATATAAATGATCACAAGTGAAAGAAAATTTTGTAAGACTTAGCATAAGATTTGAAATAATTGCTCGAGTTCTTTTCGCTTGAATCTAGTTGAATGAAATCTTTCTTAGTCATTCCCAAACCACGAACGCGGGACGAAATTATACAGAAAGAAAATAAGCATTTTGTAATGAGAAAAAAAATCATGTTCAATGTTGTCATGATTTGCAGTAAATACACAGGAACACATTTTACACAATGAATGCAGCTTTAGGAATAAGGCATTTCCAGACAACATGGCTGATTGACGCCGCATTATGACATAGAGCAAAATAAATGAATAGCAGAAGTTTTTTTCTAACGCGAAATCAGCCTCCAGTTTATAAGGAGCATTGAAAAGCCCTATTATTGGATTTTGCGCCCGTTTGATTCTAATTTCTTCAAGTTTATGAGAGAATTTTTTGATACGGTCTTTTGCCTCTGCATAAATGATTGGCATGATCTATCATTCCGAACATTTCATATATGGGGAAGCAAGCTAATTCGCTTGTATTGATTGCGGCATAAAAGAAAAAAAACTATATAGCTTGCCAGAAATTTTAGCGGTTACTGACAATATCAGAAAAGAAAAAAATATATTTTACTCTTGCAAGCATAGATTAATGAAGAGAGTAAAAGCTCTTGCCTTGTAAACAAATTGATATAACATCTGTTGCTGCTTATATATTACTTATATGTATGGAGAATTTAAGTTTTTAAGCGTAATAACTTGATCTAATCTACGAACTAGAATTTGCCAGTGACATGCAAGCTAAATCTTGCTTTTATGTTTACGTATAGATCTTGCAGCTGTGCTGAAAATTTGGGCTATTTGGGAGAAAGTGCAATATCTCTGCAAAAATCAATGAATAACGTTTCAAGTTTTAGCACAAAAATGCACGACTGGTTCGAACAGAAGAGTTTTAGCTTTTGTAGTACGAGGCGCCGCTGTAATTTCTTATCAGATATTTTTCAGTTTAGTACAATTCTTAAGGGAATTACGGAAAAATATGTGAATTGTGGATATACATAGATAAATGTAAAGCTGTACATTTAGAATTAATAATATGAATAATTCACTTATTTTCTTGGAAAAGACAAACATTTCTACATCCTGTCTAAGTAATAATCTAACTCTAAAAGCTGATATAAAATCACTTTTTCTATTTTCACTTTTATCGAGCGGCTTTCTGTAGAATTTCAGGCACAAAAAAGACCTTATGTCAAATAGGTTCATTGCATGACGCGGCTCCTTCTGCCTATTAAGCCATCTTATGGATAGTGACATGTATTTTGGTAATGAATGCCTGCATGAGAAGTTTTCATTTAATTTCGCAAATTTAAAAAGATTTTCATGAATAATTTATTTTTAAGGGCTTATTAACCAACCTTTGCAGGCTATTTGAAGCCAGAAAATATTTTTAGACTCTAAGAAACTTTTGGGCATAATAATTATTTAGTGATGCAACCCCTACTAATTAACCCATAGCTGTGAGGAGAAGAGGTGAATTCGTATATTTCTTAAGTGTATTTGCGCGTAAGTGAATATAACGAATCCGAGTGGAATTCTAACGTGGCTCTCCGATCTAAAGTCCGAAGTGTTATCCATTAAAACTCTTGCACATCCAAGCTTACAGCACCTGGTCTTCATAAGCGGTCACCCATCTAGGTACTGACCAATCTCGATGTTGCTTAACTTCAGCGATTGTGCTAGAACCAGTTTCAACTTTATATATCCGTAAGTTAATAATTTTCTGTTTCATTCTCGCTGTGTATAAGAATAAGAGGGGAAATGAGTGTAGAAATCCTCTGTGATTTGGTTCCAGCAACGAAACAAAAAATGAATGACAAAAGAAAGAAGACATTTAAAAAAAATCGAATCAGAAATTAATCCTTTAATAATACTTTCACTTTCCAAACGATTTGAAAATTCACTGTTGCCTTCAAGGACATTTTTTATAATCTGTTTCTGCTCGTATCTAGAATGAGAGAAACATGTTTCAAGTAATATATGCCATAATTATGGGTCTCCACAACGTCACGTTGCACTCACTAATGTTTGTATTATATACCGTACATATGAACATTAATGGGTATGTTCCAATCATCATAAATACATTGGACACTATTGTAAGTTAATGCAATATGCTGACTAAATAGTCCACCACTAGCAGTGGTTTACCTAATTCACGATGCTGGCGAGTATTCTATTTTGTTGATGTTATAAAAATTACCATTTTATTTCCAACCTCCATTTTGGTTATTCCTCATTCAATAACCTTTTCTAGGTTACAACAGTTTGACAGTTTTATATTTGCCATATATTCCCATAAACTTAAGTAGATTTTTTTCCAAGGGTTCTCAGTTGAGTGTTCAATTCTCTTGACTTTCTTTCCATATTATGTGTCACAGAAATTAAACCTGCGTTTTTTTTTTATTCTAAGTATAAATTTCTTGTTTTTGTTTCTTCATTACTTCCTCGTTATTCACATGGTATTCATCGGTTATATTATGATGGTATATTAGAAAAGAAAAAGGAGACTTACTCTAACATACATAATATTCTATTTTAATCACCTGTAGCCTTCTTTAATTACTGTCAGCCAGTGAATGTGCCTCTCGCTCTGAGTGGGTGCTTATAGATCCGCCTATGTATTTTGCCACGCGTGCATATCTAAAAGTGGATCTGCACTTGGCTACCAGGAAGTCATCTCTCGGGTCAACGCATTGATGCGTCTGCTTCTTTGAATTACCTTGAATGCAAAGTCTAATTTGGCAACACCTGGAGGGATGCACATTCTACACGTGATATTGTTAGAATTTGTCGGTGGAATCACATTTCTTTTGCTTCAATTCATTCATCGTCTGTGGCGAAATTGTCCTGTATTTAGTGACATACAGTACATTAAGCAGCTGATTATATAGATATGATTTAATCGGAATTTTTCATTTTATACTTACTAGATATTACTTAGTTTACTATAAAAATTACTGTTGCTGTGGTAATTGCCAACTTTCGAAAGGGGATACTTTTTGTTTGAAGTTAGATTGAGACAGTGACAAAGAGAATAATATGTGAGTATAGATATTTCAAATCTCAACTGATTCATAATATAACTCATTATGAACGAAAGGACCGCGATAATGTTAAGTTAGTGATTAAAAAATTGGATTAGGTAGAACTATTTTATAAGAAGTTCTGTTGAAAGACAATAGATATGAGAGTATCCCGAACACAAACCACGTGAAAAGTGATTATTAAAGGTTATTATAATAAAGAAGACAGAACAAAGCCGCTTCTTAAAGAAGCCGACATTCAACAGAGAAAAGGCCTTAGCTACGTAATTTTCAGGCCTTGGATACATAAGTGGATGAGAAAGTTCTGTCTGGTTAAGAATTATATTATAAATAACTAGAGTTAATGATGAAAAAAAAATGAGAGTTTGTTTGCGATATGTGTAGTAATTTGAAGATTTTTACCCAGGAGGGAATATCCCAGAAAAATATATGTTTTCATTTGTTTTCTGAATAGACTGAGAAAATTACCAGATAACGATCTGATCATCAAGAAGGGACATCTTTGTAAATCCTATTCTTAAAATAGGGAGAAAACCTAATATGCTGATAGAAAACTCATTGCGTAACAAATTACGTGAAAACAAAATAATTGGTTGAAATTAGAAGTGTATATTTTCTTTTGTCACGTTTCTGTTTTGTGAGCAGTTTAGAAAGTTTTATTTTCAAATCTTTTAAATTATGCCTCAGACCAAACCATTTAATTGTACAAATGCACCTCTACCTTGTGTAAATAACTATTATGTAAAACACAGGATTTTTCCTCGGGATATTCTATAAAAACAACGGGCACGCAAAACAGAAATAAATTAGCGCCCGAGGAGAAACACGTAAATATGAGCACACATTTCCAGTAGGGGAAAATTACACCGAAAATCAAGTAGATATAATATGGCTAAAAACCAATGAGGATATAGATTTTGTTGATATTTGTGTTGTTTAATCTGATCATTTACAGAAGGAACAGAAAATAGCATTCAAACTTCTGTTATATTGTTCAGGCATGATTGGGTTTATTTTACAACAGAATGCATACTTGACATAAAAACGATGAATAAAACTTGTTGTTTGCTGCCCAGCAGTTTCAGTCGTCTTTATTATAATTGACAGTCTCATTTCGACTTGTCGACCGCCTTATTGACATCTTTTAAAGAGAGTGACTAACCTACAGAGGACGTAACACAATCAAGCAATGCACGTAACATTAGAAAATAGATTTAATGTGATACTCTACTGGACGGCGGATTGATTATGTAGTTCCTTTTTCAGAAAGACAAATTCAATTAATACTGTCCTGCTTGATCAGATATCAGAGGATATTGTCCAGCATTGTCGTCGGCACCCAATCGCATCCGAGGATCAGGATCGTCATCCTCTCTCCTTATTCCCTTTCTTCCCTCCGATAGCGGAGATGGCTGTGAAGGCCCAGCCTACTCCTAAATTCACATGACCAGGAATCACAACGTAGTGTGGGTGGTGGACGCAGCTGATCGAGTCGAGCACTCCTGGCAGTACGTCGCAGTTCCTCTTCATATTGACGGTTAGACTCGAAAGTCTCGGTACCCCCTCGGAAGACCGATTTGCAGCAACGGTTTCCCCAGGTCTCACAATCGATGTTGGCCTGTGTCAGGGATGTCTTTAGCTGGACCTTGAAGCATCGTTTTGGGTCTCTGCGTAGCCTCTTGCAACTATCGAGTTCTCCAAACAGGATGATACGTGGGAGTCGAGAATGACGTATTCTGGATACGCAACCCGCCCAGCGGAGACGACGTTGATGGATCGTAGCCTCGATCTATGGAGAGAGGTATGCCATATAGGAGGTCACATATTACCTCTTCCCTATTTTGTTTCTAAGGACATTTTTCTATCTCTTAATGGCTTGCTTAGTTTCTGGAAAACATATTTCTCTACAACTAGGCATAGATTTACTGCCGTTTGTTAATATACTAACAGTAGAATTTCCGTGACTGCTTCATTTTTACGTCCCTATTACTTAGCTCACACTTTGAGTTGCCTCTTTCTGATAAATATGCGTTCTGTCTTCTTAGTCCTTTTCTCTTGCTTTCTTTTATTAACTTATCCAAGAATGCCACAATTCATGAACGAAAAAATTAAGCATAGTGTAAGTTTAAGACCCTACCTTTCAAAAGGAACTATTCTTCAAGATACATGATCCATATAATACATAATTGTGGTTTCCAATTTTTAAATCTTTTATACTAATGAGGATCAGAGGAAAGCTTCTTTCTAGGATGCAAAAATGGTTTTATAGCATAGATAGAAACTGTGAGTAACTGAATGACAACATATGTGCAAATAGATGTGGCGAAAATATAAAGAGAATCGTCGCTGAGAATTTAAGGACGATAAATTTGAATAATAAATTTCCGGCGTCCGATGTGTTAGACAAAGCTTAGCCGACACCATTAAACCTTCCTTCACTATTGTTTTTAACTTTTTTTTAATATCCTATATTGTGAAAGCAGCGAATTACTCAAGAAAACCGAAGTGTTGTGTGAACTTGAAAGCACACTTTCTGTGGAAGATTTAGAAATCAATGCACTTTCTATATAGTCTTTCTAGAGCATAGATAATTATTTATAGCAAATCAGACAAAAGCATATAAAAAAATAACCCGGCCTAAATAACCTATGAAGGAGAATTAGTAACTGATGTGCCCAACAACGCACGGTGTAGCGCTAAAATACTAGTATTATCATTCAGACTAAAGTGTCCACTTATAGTTTCTTAAAGGATGAATGTTATAGCACTTGATTATTCAAGTGTTTGTACTTCTGAGATTGACATCCTGGTAGGCGATCATGACAACATTAAAGAGCAAATGCTGGCACAACAGATTGAACTCAGATGTTCAATAGAATCAATACCGGCTAGTTACTCCGGCAAAAGTATTTTTTCTTCATGTCAATGTTCCAAAAATCGCTGAGTGACACACTGTGCACACAAATCAATATGAAGATGTCTTGAAATATTTTCCTCTGATTCCTGTTGCTAGGTTATTGTCCACGAGCTTTTCGCTCTGTCACCGCACAAAAAGCAACTGTGGGAGAGTTGTTGAAAAAACATCCGGAGGAGACTGGCACCACAAGTAGTCTCGTCAAAATCAGTTTGGAGAAAGATCTTCAATTCAGAGATGTTTATTTCGTCTGATGTAGAAAAAGAACACATTGTAAAAAAGATTTCGACAGTACTCTCGATTTTGGCAAATGCTATTAAATCTTTACTTCATGGAATCAAGACGATCATATGCCTTGGCAATCGGAGCGGTAAGCTCTCTCTGTCTGTTATAGTCACTACTTTCCAACTGATGAACACACTTTTGACTCATTACCAATCTCTTCGTCCTTGCTACATACCACACCTTCCCTCAGTGTATGCTGTGTGCATTAATTTATCCAAACCACCCTTCCTTATAGTGTGTTCGAGAAATTTCAATTGCCTTTTTCTGATAATGATAATTCTTCATCCCACAAATTTCGAAATGGATTCAATATTTTTTAATCATTTCACTCCAAGCAAGGCAATAAATCTGATAAGATGCAAGGAGTTATTGAGTATTAGAGAATATGAGAAAAATATACTATTAAGTAGAGAAGACAATAGAAGAGCAAGAATTACGAAGACAGACTATAACGATTGACATTGCATTTAAATTTCTGAAAATCAAAGTTGACAGGAAGGCAACAAGCCGGAAGAGAGTTCTACAGGTGAGAATTGCGATAGAAGAAGCTGTTAGCATATAAGGTTACATCTAGCCATCTCAATTGTAAAATGGTGATACCTTGCAGCTAATCTTCGCTTAAATTCATAAAGTCTAGGTACCATAGAGGAAAGATCATTTGAGCAATTAACATGAAAATATTTATAGAAAAGGGACAGAGTGAAATTACGTTACGGTGGTGGGATAGTAACTGGAACTGAGATGACAGACCTGGGTCAATAACATTGCAGATTCTTCTTAGGATTATATCAATAATCTCTAAATGAATATATTATAGTGGAACACACCTATTCTATAATTAATAGACTCTCCCACCTATAATAAGTAGGAGTAGTAAGAGTAACAAGTCAGTCGCGGAGTTGGTCAGTCCGTCGATGTCGGACGACCGTTAGTCGGATATTAAAGTATCAGCCACTACAACTAGATTACTGCGTCATTACCTCTTATATCAAGTTCCTAACGTTTTGTACGTCGAACCTATTTTAGGATCGACTTAGTACAAATAAAAGCCTCCACTGTGAAACAACTACATAACACTATAGCAGTAGCACCAGGCCAGATGTGACAGCAATAATCAAAGCTAGAACGAATGGTAGACTTATAAATATGTCAGATAGCTTCTAGCGAGAAAAGAAAATGCCTAGATCAACACAGTGAAGTAACATTTTAGCTGCAGACTTGGCAACTGATTCAATATATATGGATAATTTTGATATTAAAATATAATTCTTAATATATAGCCCAACTCAAACTCATGCAAAATATAATATAAATACTTACACGTAATATTACTAATATAAAATAATATTAACTAATTATTATTAAAATTATTAATAAAATAATATTTTTAAGTATTATTAATAAAATAATATAATTATTCAGTTCTTGAAGTTATTGCAAGCGTCCTGGGTATGATGCAAGTCATGTGACTAGGAATTTTTGAGGAGCGTGAAACCACCTCTTAACGGCTGTTGTTTTCCAGATCCACCCTGACCTGTTAGGGTTCCAAATATGGGGAAATAGTTAATTCTTAAGTTTGGGTCAAAACATTTTGAAAGTATAACAATAAATTTTCATAGTAAAAATAACAGGAATAAATTAATAAAACAATTACCAATACATTTTTTGAAAAAATACCAGCAATAAATTTTTGTAAAAGAAATTACTAATATTCCCAAGAAAATTAAATTTCAACATTAAATGACCTATAAGGTTTTGCTATACCGCTAAATAAACAATAACAATAGGAAGGTATTACTATTGTGAGACCGGAACTACCTACACAATAGACTCTTCCAGGCCTATATTAAGTAGGCCACATAACACTCTAGAGAGTGACAGAGAGTGGCAGAGAGAGACAGTGAGAGTCTAGTACGACTAACAGTATTGGACACTAACATATAGTAAGCTCCGCTTACACTATCTCTGTAACCTGTTGTTAATATATCTTTCTTACATCTAATCCGTGTTCCGTGTTTTCCTTCTGTGGTCCCGACTTTGGCCCCACATCAGTGGCGACGAGGATTCGAGAAACGCACTCACGGCGAAACCTCAAGTTTGTTCGTAAAACAAACTGAAGACACAGAAGCAGAAGTACTACCATTGTACTCAAGTTTTCGAAAAAAAACTATCTAAAATTTTTTTTTATGTAACCGAGTTGAACTCGTGCATAAAATTATTCTCCCCTCAAATTCACTGAGGTGAGTTTCCTCTTTTTTTTGTACCTCTATAAAAAAAAAAAAAAATACATAAGTGTGGTGAAAATGTATAAAATTACGTTAGAATTAACAGAACCACGAAGAAAAAAAAGCTAAACACATAATTAGTTTAGTTTAACTAATTGTCTGTGCATATTTTTTATTTTGTAAAAGAAAAAAAAGAACAAAAATCTATCAAGATTTTTTTTGTGTATCTCCTCTTAGTACATGTGTTTCAAAGCAACAAAAAAGCGCTGTCATTTTTAAATATGGAAGATTTTCAAAAAGTAATTACCCAAATGATAAAATTAAATTTGGATCAGCAACAAAAATCAGAAGAAAGACAACAACAACTATTTTTGGAATTACATAAACAACAAATGGAATTCCAACAAATTACGCTTCAGAATGCTGAACTACAACAGAAACAACTTAAAGAATTACTCGTAAATGCATTAAAAGGCTCAAAATACAATATTCTCCCAGAGTACAATCTACAATTCAATGAAAACATTTGAATACGTACCAGAGAACGACAAAACGTTCGAGGATTTTTACAGGCGCTACGAAGATATTTTCAACGTAGACTGTGAACAATGGTCCAGTAAAAAGACGGTACGTCTTCTATTGCAAAAACTGGGAACTACAGAACATAGTAGGTTCGTAGATTTCATACTACCCAAGAAAAGCACTGACTTGGATTTTTCAGAGACTATTAAGCTCCTATCGGAACTATTCGGGTTTAACACAACCTTGCTCCACAAACGTTGGAAATGCCTGAACACAGTCAAAAACAACCAGCAAGATTTTCTAACGTTTGCAGCATCGGTAAACAAGCTCTGTAATGATTTTAAACTAGCCGAACTGACTGCCGATGATTTCAAGGGCTTGATTTTCGCACATGGTCTAGTATCAGCAGAAGACGCCGAAGTCAGACGACGGGTACTGACCAAGCTTGAGAATGAACAAGGATTGACTCTCCAAAAACTGGCAGAGAACTATCAAAGAGTAATATCTGTAAAGCGTGACTCAAACACTATCAAGGAATCTGGTGTGACTCAGATTAATAAAATCAGAAGCAAGTCTACCTCCTATTCCCCTCAAAAAGACAAAAGGAAAATCTCATGTCCTAAATTCCGCAGTAACTAAATCCCAAATAAGTTAAAGAAACCGCCCGGACCATGTTACCATTGTGGTAAATGGTATTGGATGAAATTCTGTCCAATTAAGAACAAAAAATATTGCAAAAATTGCAATAAAAGTGGGCATACGTTAACTTCGTGTTGGTACGCCAACAGAACGAGAAAACCCCAAAATAAAATTAGGCAAGCTCAATCTGACAATATTGTCGATAGGAATTTAAGGAAATATGTAACTGTGGATATTTTCAATAAGTCCATTAAATTCCAGCTTGACTCGGGTTCCGATCTTTCAACCATTAACTGGCGTACTTGGCGAAAATTGAACAAGTCGACCTTATTAAAAACGGATAAAACAGCAAAATCCGTAACTGGCGAAAAGATTAACATTTCAGGCGAGGTAATACTTACAGTAACACTAAAAGGAGTTACCAAAAAGCTCAAAGGCTACGTATTGAAAACTTCAGATAACTTATTTGGAACAGATTTGATAGAAAAATTAAATCTTTGGGATTGCCCAGTAAGTACGTTTTGTCGCAAGATACAAAGTACAACGTCCAATTTGGTAAATTTCAAAAAGGAACTCAAACAACAATTTCCCCAGGTTTTTTTCTGGCGGCCTTGGGAAATGTACTAAAATGAAAGCTAAGTTCAAGGTGAAGGACGGTGCACAACCGGTATTAAAAAAGAAACGGAATGTCCCTTTCGCTGCTCTAGAGCAAATTAACAAAGAGTTAGATAGACTCGAACAAGCAGGTATTCTGTGAAAAACAGATTTCAGCGAGTGGGCAGCACCTACGGCCTACGTAAAAAAGAAGTCCAATCAAATACGAGCCAACGCGATCAGAAACATGCCGGCCTCAGATAACGTTCAAACGTTACAAAGCTTCCGCGGCCTAGCTAACTTTTACCAAGGGTTCATTAAGAACATGCAAAATTTGAGAGGGCCTCTCAACCAACTCTTAAAAAAAGACAAACCATGGTCATGGACCCCGGAATGCCAAGACGCATTCGAGAAGATCAAGAAAACTCTTACTTCAGACCTCTCCCTCATCCATTACGTGATGCAAGTGATGCAAGCTCGTACGGCATGGGTGCTTGCCTTTTGCATAAACTGCCAGATGGTTCGCGAAAATCTGTGGCTCACGCATCAAGATCTCTAGTTTGATCTCGACATGCCCCAAGTCTCTCCTGAAGTGCGACGCTCAGGAAGGAAAAGGAAATTTACTCAACCGCTCGACGTAAATCCCAGTTTTATTTTTTCTCTCCTTTTCAAAAAGAAAACTCTTGGAAGGGGGGTATTGTGAGACCGGAACTACCTACACAATAAACTCTTCCAGGCCTATATTAAGTAGGTGACATAGCCCTCTAGAGAATGACAGAGAGTGACAGAGAGAGACACTGAGAGTCTCGTACGACTACCAGTGTTGGACACTAACATATAGTAAGCTCCGCTTACACTATCTCTGTAACCTGTTGTTAATATATCTTTCTTACATCTAATCCGTGTTCCGTGTTTTTCTTCTGTGGTCCCGACTTTGGCCCCACATCAATTACAAAAGGCGTTCAAAATAAAACATCGAAAGTATTTAATATATCATAAAAATTTACAGATTGCAAAAGAGAGAAGAGGTTTTTGAAGTTAGCTTTTCAGAGCAGACAAGTGAAAAAGAACGAAATTGCCAAATAAAAATTATTTTGTCGTAGAGAATTTGAATAAAAGACGCAGATAGATATAGTTGAAGTCAATAAATGGTAGTAGAACTAGCTGGCACTAATGTTTTAATTACAGTTGTCATTATACTCAGATATTTGCGACAAATTTTTAATGAATGATCTATTACTCATCATGTTTTGACCGACGAGTCAAAATCTCCTTCACTTACATGATGGCATCGGTCTCAT
Source organism: Acanthosepion pharaonis (assembly GCA_903632075.3). Lineage (NCBI taxonomy): Eukaryota > Metazoa > Mollusca > Cephalopoda > Sepiida > Sepiidae > Acanthosepion > Acanthosepion pharaonis. The sequence goes on from CAHIKZ030005437.1 coordinate 2,994,255, forward strand.
TTGGTTAAATATCTATTTACGACTCTTATACTGCAGTAATTAAACGTATAGTTTACAAAATAGCTATCTTTAACACATGTACATACATTTGGATAATTGAATGATAAAATTAAAACAAATTTTACTTAACGCGTTTCGACATTAGAAGGAACTTCTTCAGACTAATAATGATTTTTTATCGATTGAGTCAGTCTCATAACTATATTCTACACTACCTATACCATTTCAACTTAAACGCGAATAAAACGAGATCACAAAATTCATAAAACTAAACAAACAAATACTTCCAACAAAAAATATACAAATTCATAATCCTACCCCAACACTTCAACTAAACTCGCAAATGAATTAATTTGTTACAACCATCGGAGATATAATCAGGATGAAAAATAATTCAAATGCCGGAGTTTATTATCAAATCAAATGCCTACTGTGAAATAACATCTATATTGGAGAGATTTCACGCGTTCAAAACACCCGCATCCAGGAACACAAAGGAGATTTGTGTTTAAATAAGCATTCAAATTGTTTTGTCTTACACCGCAACGACATAGGGCATAACTTTAATTTCACCAATGCCAGCCTTATCAAAAAAAAGAACATAGGCCTTTAAAGAGAAAATATTATGAAAATATATTTATAGCAATACTACCAACTATTAACACACGTTTAAAAACTACATTACATCACCATTTTTCTGAAGACCCATTATTCATAAATCTAACATCGCTTCCGAATACATAAAAATGAATATATATACAAAACGCACGTGATATACTTTAATGAAAAATCTAAACAAAATTTTTCAAAGCATCCTGCAGCGTCTCACTAACTTTTACAACCTTTACTATCCAGAATGTTTTTTACACTTGTTTGAATATTCTCTGTTACTTCATTGCACGTAACACGTATCCAATCAAAATATCCTACTCCATCTCACTAATTTTTATACACGAAAGCGTCGAGAAAGTTTGTCACACATATTTGAAGCTTTAATAAAATGAAACAGGTTAGATTAAGATCTGTTTCCTACTTTTTCTTTATCCTATCATATCGTCCCCTGACGAGTATATATATATATATATATATATATATATATATATATATATATATATATATTCATCAGAAATCAAATTAGAAAAGATAAAAAATGATAAAAAGCAAAGAGGCACAGATTAAAAGTATGTTGTGTTTGTCTATTTCTTATTGGTTGTACGTGTCACCTGCAATGAAGTAACAGATAATATTCAAATATGTGTGACAAACATTTTTCATTAAAGTATATGTCGTGCGTATTTATATATATATATATATATATATATATATATATATATGTATTGAATTTCATGTATTCGGAAAGGATAATTTAGGTTCATGAATAATGGATCTGTACAAAAAGGGTGATGTAATGTAGTTTTTTTTAAACGTTTGTTAATACTAGATACTATTGCTATAAATATATTTTCAGAATATTTTCTCTTTAAAGGGTTATGTCTTTTTTTGATAAAGCTGGCATTGGTGAAATTAAAGTTGACTATTAAATATGAGTATTTGAGCAGCAATCCCTTTCTAATACGTTTCATGAAAAAAGATGTTACTTTTTTATTTTTTACTATGTTTTTTTTTTGCGTACGGACAGTTTGATTTAACTGAGAATCAGTCAGATGCTACGGGACTCATTGACCTTACAGCACAAAAAGGTGTTTTATAATCGAAGTATTTATTACATTGAATTGAAGTGGTAATTCCTGTGCAGTTTGCTTAGGAATTTCTTCAACTACAGTTGGCAGATACTTCATAATGACAAAATCTAGTAGTCTAGATCGAGAGGAATCTTAGATATAAAAATCTTTCCGATCGAAACTGTTGAAACCATTTTTGACATGTACGGACAGTAAAAGTTTCATTTCGATGGAGACAATCAATATTTCTTGCAACTTCCATTGCTGAAAGACTTTAACATTCATAATGAATAGCGTGTCTTATTTAAACTAGTTTTGAAAGTGTAAAATCAATAAAAAATACCTAATCTGATAAGTACACCACAAAGAGAAAAAAATTAAACTTTACAATTAATTGATTATTTTACTGTAAATATTGAAAAATACGCTTAAAATTATATCAAAAATTCAACATTACTTTCTAATATATTTTAGTGTTATCGATCTTATAAAAGACCCTTTTTTCTGATGGAATTCGTTCTAGATTTATGTCACATCTTACGGATTGTATTTCTTTAATTTCTCGATATATATATATATATATATATATATATATATATATATATATATATATATATATATATATTCATAACAGGATATTTTGAATAATTCTTATTTTAATCAAACTTTGGCAGAAAAACGCACGTACTTATGATTCTTGACCAAACACTGATATGAAAGTTAATTAATGTAAAATATTTTAACCAGATCTTAAATAGATTTTGTTATCATAACTTTAGTGTTCAAGTAAGAATTTTGGATTAATACCGAAATCAAAATTCTTACTTGGACACTAAATGTATTGATGAAGTTTTTATTTTTAAGTTTAATTTCACCTTTGTTACAAATCTGCCTCCAAATGAAATTGGAAGTAAGTTTTCTTTGTTTTGCTACAAAAGCAAAATGACTATATTTTATATGTATAAATATGTTGCACAAACATATGCTGGTGATGGCCAATTTTATCTTCCATTTCGTCGTAAATGTCATATTCGTTATAGACTCTCCACATATTAGTTTATTATCTGTAAATTACCATGTATTCTTGGGAAAAATAATGAACCGATTTCCACTTGCTATCACCACGGTTTGAATTCAGTTCTCCATCCCTTAGACTGGATTCCACCTAAATTTAGAGAGATATTTAACCCATAGCTAGAGTAAGAAGTGACTGATTTATACCTTTCGCAAATGCGCAGTGTGAAAGTGAATGCAATAGACTAGCCTGCAATTTCGTGGATTCCACTTTCCGCTTTTACACTGATGGTGAAATGGATTTAATAATTTTAATAGATTTAGAAACGAATTCAGGATTTTTCTGCTAAAATAATATGAGATTAAAATACTGCGAGATCTTCACTTGTGTACTTCGTCCATTATGATTACATAGGGGTCAGGATTTATAAGTTCTTCATGAAAAGAGGAAATTTTAATTGAGAATTTCCAATATTGATGAACAAATGCTGTTTTAGTTTTTTTTTTATCAGTATTATTGGCTTAATGATTTTCTCGATATTAATTACTGCATCTATTTTTCCAAGTCCAGAACGTAGAATGTAATTTTCCCAGCATGGCTAAATCACAAATATAACAAGAAAATCAGTTGGAATTTCCTCAGCTAGAACATTTTTCTCTTATTTTTATCACAAGAATATATTATCGATTGCATGCATAATTCATACGAATTTCTATGAGTGATTTACATTTCTGTGCGCATAAATAACTAGTTCCTTCTCTGATATAATTACATTTCATTTTGATTTCTTTAGCATTAGCTCAACCGACACCTTTTTTTGTCGACAAAATTACGTCCATGGCACATATAAACGCATACAATACAATCTATATGCATTTTTATCTTTATAATATCTTACTTTAATTGCACAACTCCGTGTTTCAAGCCGAAGCAATTTTCAAGTGTTGAAATTAGTATTTTTTATTTTTATTTATATTTTGGGCTGCCAATTTTTTTGGTTCATGCGAGATCTATTATTGTTTGGGTGGGATATTATTGGAGTTAAAATATTTAAATGAATTGTTGTTTAATTTTGAATTTAAGCCCAGATTAAAATTTAAGATTTAAAACAAGGTTGGTAAATAGGAAATATAAACGTAATAAACAAAAAAGTGCGTTGGAAAATCAAGGGAGACAACTATGTTATTGCCAAATTGTAAGTAATTGATATATATATATATATTTGGGAACCTTGTGGCATGCATTCGGTGCACCAGGTTTCTGTATTCGTCCCTCCAAAAAGTGTGGCTGGTCCTGCACAAGGCCTTCACCACTATAAACAAATCTCATGTGCCGGTGTCGGGATGTCGGTTTCCTGGGGATTTATCGGCCTGACCCTCATACGTCGAACGCGACGGGAGAGTCGATTATATATATATATATATATATATATATATATATATATATATATATATATATATATTTAAATAAAAAGAAAGAACAGGAAGATATATAATCCGGTGTTCTTATACATATTTTTATTTTTACAAAATAGTGCTCAATGTAAATTTACAGAGCATTAATATTATAAATTAATTGATTTAAAATATGTTTTTTTCGCTACACAGTTCTAATCATGTTTAAAAAACGTAAGCTGAAAGCTCAGAATTTAATTTTGTAATTAAATTAAAAAACATTAGTTCCATTTCATCCTCAAGCAAATTTTGGAGTAACTTTTAAAATTACTGGGTTTTAAAGACACAGCAAAAATCATAATTCACGTTTCCAAGGATACAGAGAAATCCAATTCAACCCGACAAGGGTGTTTACGTATTCATTATGTCTGTATTTTGATGTATCAGTTATTAGTTACGTTTTGGTAGGGGTAGAGATGTATTTTTCAATGAAATCTGACATCCGTTAAATGCATGTCGTCTGGATTGTTTAAAAATTCTATTGTTAACGGCAAAAATTCTTACGGCATTTTTTCTATTTTTTATATTTAAAGATTTTTGGTGGGTGTTTAGGTTAGGTTTTATTTAACTACGATTTGAAAAATATTTTCACTTTTAATTTTTAATATACTATATTTCTTTTAAGAACAAGTAAATTTATTAGAATCCCTTACAGTATGTAGAATTATTTTCACATCAAGTATAAGTATGTATATTATTAGGTAACAATTGTTTTTTTGATTATATTTAAATATTATTTAAGTAAAATTTATGACAATGACGGCAAAAATGGCTAATTAATTTCACTGATTTAGTAAACTTTTATTTTTTATATAAACCTAGTAATATATTGTTCCTCATGTAAGTACAAAGGACATGTCATTCAATGGCTTACATCTAGCTTTTCATATTAATTTCATTTTACTGTAGATGTTTTATTGGATTCTTTTAAGTGCTTGCAGTACTTAGAGGGAGGTCTTTAGGTTAGAATACGTTTTATTTAATTTCAATTTTAAAAGATGTTTAGGTTAGATTTCGTTTTATTTAATTAAAATTTTAAAGACAACTTTAAAATATATTCACTGTTATTTTTAATAGACTATATTTTTAAAAGAAGTAAATGTATTAGAATTACTTACAGTAAGTAAAATTATTTTCCATATCAAGTATAAGTATGTCTATTACGATTTTTTAAATTTTTATATTTAAATATTATGTAACTAAAATTTATGACAATTACGGCAAAATAGCTAATTCATTTCTCTGCTTTAGTAAACTTTATTTTTTTTTATAAACTTAGTAATATATAGTTTCACATGTATACATGAGAAACTATATATTACTAAGTTTATAAAAGATAAAAATTTACTGAATCAAAGAAATGAAATAGCTATTTTATGCCGTCATTGTCAAAAATTTTCCTTAAATAATATTTAAAAATAAAAATAAATTTAAAAAGTGCGACCAGGTAATGTACGTACTTATATTTAACGTGAAAAAATAATTTTATATGCTGTAAGTAATTCTATTACATTTACAAAAAAAATAGTCTATTAAAATAACAGAAAATATTTTAAAGTTGTATTTAAAATTGTAGTTAAAACGAATTCTAACCTAAACATCTTTTAAAATTGTAGTTAAATAAAACGTATTCTAACCTAAACATCTTTTAAAATTGTAGTTAAATAAAACGTATTCTAACCTAAACAACCTCTCTCAAAGTACTACTGGCACGTAAATGAATCCACTAAAACACCTACAGAAAAATGAAATTATGATGAAAAGCAATAAGATGTAGGCCATTGAATGACCCATGTCCTTTGTACACATTACTAGTTTTATATATATATATATATATATATATATATATATATATATATACTATTATACTACTACTACTACTACTAATAACCATAATAATAATACATATCAATGGAAAGAAAATGATTTAAAATAAAATAAGAAAAATAATTAGAATGAAATAATAGCCTTATATAGGAACATGTAAATATATAAATAAACACATTAAAATATTTAACATTTATTCTCTCTAAATTAGAAATTTCTTATTTCCAACCTTATTTTCAATATTATATGTTGATCTGGGCCCAAATTCAATGAAAACAAACTACAATTCATTTAACATTATGTATATTTTTTATATATATATATATATATATATATATATATATATATATATATATATATATATAAAGAAAAAAATGCATATAGATGTATTGTATACGTTTATGTGCTACCATATATGTATATTAATTAGCTCTATTACTTGACATTGGCCACTGTTTTTCTTATACTATAAAGTATTTATATGTATACGATCGATCGTTCTTATACTTACCAATATGTACCCATATTTATTCAGTTATACATAAATATACATATACATACATACATATATATATGTATGCATATGTATGCATATGTGTGTGTGTGTGTAATCACTTTAAACCTTATTTTTAGTAGAAAACCATATTTGAGTGTACGCTCCGTTTATTTATTAACAGTATATCTGTTTATTCTCGTCTACTGGCCTAAATATTTGAAATATACTATTAAAGAAAATTATGCGCTCTCCGACAGGATACGAAACTATGTTCCCGTAGGCATCCTTACGTTCAACATACTTTACACGGACTGAACTATGAAGGACTTATTCAATTAGGTGCATTTAAGCGAAATTATTCTCTTCATAAACTCTAGAAATATTCATATCAAAATGTAAACAAAGCAATTTTCTAAAGAAGTAATGAATTTTATATTTATTAATCTGACAGAATTTTTCACTGTAAACGTTATCTTTATCGGATACGCGTATGTATAAGTTTGGTTAAATCTAAACAAATATCTAAAGATTTTTATGTTTCAGACCGCTTTCCGTGTTTCCGAGACATAATAAATATAAATTGTCCAATGTTTGTGTAATTTTGGTTTTCATAAGCCATTATCGAATAGTACTATGATTTTTGTATTACATCAGTTTCATCGTTCTTTAAATGTCACGTTTTAATGAATCACATCTTCATATTACAGTTCCAGTGGTTTATTTTTATGTCAGCAAGAATGTAATGATCAATCTAATACATCTCATTAAAGATCTCTCTGTTTCAGTTTTTATTTATATTTTTCCATTCTACGATGTATATGCACACATATATACATACACACACACACACACACACATGTATGTATAACAATCCAATTTGTGATGAAATTGTTCATGCTAAACGTTCGACTATCTGTGATCATTAACGGATGAAGTGGTATTCTCAATTTTGTTCAGAATATGACAACTGCCCATAGATTAGTGGAAAGCGCTCGGGACGACCAATCATTTAGACAATTTCTACACTCACAAAGTTCAAAAAAGAACTCTTGACAAATACAATAAAGTTAGAAGTAACAGAAGAAATTTGTCATTTGCAATGAAACAGATATAATACAACGTAGTGAAAATGACGATAATTAAGCATATTTTTAAAACATAGCTCAACAGATATTAGACATCCATTTATCTCACGAGATAAAGAAAACTCATGTTTGGTTAAAATCCACTCCTTTGGTGGTGATACTGGAGTGACTTTTCGAGAACGCATGCTTGGGCGGTGGTATATGGGGGCTGTACGCTGCCCAGGCTAAATGGGCCCTCTTGGATGTATCGACAATTTACTAATGAATACAGGGCATTACACTTGGTGCCGGCTTGACTTCAGGAAGTGTCAGTGTTGCTACATTGTTTAACTACCTTACATTGTGGACGCTTGAAAAAAACATCATAGCTACAACGGATAAATTAAACATTTTAAAATTATTAAATAGAGCGCGTTCACGAGTGTTTACAAAACTCACCAACACAACGATCATTAAGTTTATCTACGAAATTCTCGGAGAAGATCGAAAGTATTTGAGTTAACAAAAATTACGGCGTCTTCCTTGATGAATCTCATTCCTTGATGAATCTTAACTTAATATCAAGAAACTAATAAGAGAACTAAATGGAGTATTATAAAAACAAATAGACATAATATGTCTATATTATTCAATGAAACAAGCTTGAATGAAGATATACTGCTTATATCTATCTATCTATCTATCTATATATATATATATATATATATATATATATATATATATATATATATATATATATGTGTGTGTGTGTGTCGAGAGACAGTTGCTTTGCCTTTTTATTTGTCAGTTCCTACTTTCTTAGTAGAAGAAACAGTACGAATCTTCTGAAAACCATGTGAATAAAATATTAACAGTTTTTCTCAACATTTTCTTTGGAAGGCGTTGTTTTTAAAGATATTAGTCATTTGCATCACAGAATTTACTGAACTCTTTTTGTTTTATATGTTCATAAAGTTAAATTCGTCTCTCTTCAGACTTGTCGTTTATCTTTGCGTGTTAATCCAATACGGTTATTTCATAACAAGTGAAGTCTTTCGATAAGCCAGTCTTAGTTGCTGTCAACGCACATTTGGCAGAATTCAATAAAAACGGATAAAATAGGATTTACGAGACAGTTCGCTGATTTTCAGCTCATTGATTAAAGAAATACACCGGGAAGAGAATGATGTGTACATGAGAAAAAAGTGCCGTATAAACCTATACAAAAGTATATTTAATTGTAAAGGAAACTCGTTATTGATATTTTCTTTATCTTGAACGAAAGAAATGAAATTAAATACAGGTTTATTTATTAGATCAGTAAAATGCCAAAGAGCTATTTGTGTTAGTGAATTGGAAAACAGAAACAAAAAAAAATGTTATATTGTAGAAAAATTCAATCCACGTTAACTTAATAAAAGATTCTTAATACAATATGTCATGGAATCCCCAAGACATTGCAATATAATAGCATTTCTTCATTTGACTGAGAGAGTGGTAGATAGAGGAAAGCGTATAAGGGAATGACAATATATGCTTTAAGAAAGAAAAGAAGGAAATATAAAGAAAATATATAGAATATATGGCAGAAAAAGTGACAGCTGACACGAATCCTTACCTGCAGCCAGCCAGACTGCAAATCGCAGCCAGGCAGCCTGTGACAGCGATGTGATTAAATAGGCATTCAGAGTGAATGAAGCAAGCGGAACAACCGGGACGTAGGGTGTCGTTGCCAGCAGGTGGATCTGATTCCGCGGCTGGCGGGCTATCACTATAACACACGTAACCATTATTGCCAATGAACCGGTCAGTAACAACAGAGCCCACCAGCTATGTCCGTATACAAATGTGCGACCGTGGATAGTAACCACGCATAGAATGACCGAACTAATGATATAAACAATCAAAGACAAACTGAATGTCCGCCATGACTCTTCGCTTGGTTCGCAAGATTCGTTGGGCAATTGGAAAAAACTGCCCAGACTGCTCCAGCTCATAACACTCGATATCCGCTGGTAATTCCCCCCGTTGCTACCGCTTACCCCGCTGGCAATGATCGGTGATGTATCATGTAGTTCAGTACAGATTACAGATTTCGATTTCTGTGTGGCATATGTCTCTTTAGGTTCAATATTTGAAGGATGAACACCGTTGATGTAAGACGAGGAGTCACCCGACTGTTTAGAGAACGCCTCGATGCTTGAATAATAGGCTGGGTTTTCGCGGTTTATACGATAGTTTTTATAAGTTCGGTAACCTGTGTTATTTATGAAGTCTGTCGAGGCAAATCTTAGTGTGCGAATATCGCTCATATTCTCATATTCCTTGTATAAACCTACAATTTCTGAGTCATAACGCAAGCAAAGGACGGATACGCTGACTACTGTGTAGGCTGCGAGTGTACCAATGGCCATCGTTTCGATAAGGGTCTCTAATTTGAAAAGCATAGCGATTAACCCGGACATTATTCCTCCAATCAGAGTCGCCACGGTCGGTGATTTCGTTATTTTACTGACAAAGGAAAGACACCGGAACAAGATATGATCGTCGGCTATTGAATAAAGGAGCCTCGATAGAGAATAGATGCAACCAAGCACAGCGGCAGAGAGACCGCATATACCGCCGATACCGATGACGTAATTGGAACCGAAAATCTGACGAGCTTCGTAGGCGCGGGGAAGTGCGGCTCGATCTTGTAATTTGTACCACGGATAGGCAAGAGTTATGGCCATGGCTACACCAAAGTAGAGGATGAAGCAGGTGATTAATGTGGTCACAATGCTGATTGGAACAAATCGGCTTGGTTCTTTGCATTCTTCACTTGTTGTCGCAATGGCGTCGAATCCAAGAAATGCGACAAACATTGTTGCTGCACCAGCAAGGATCTGCAACAAATCAGAAAAAAAATATTGAAAATAAAATGTTAAGACATATATATATATATATATATATATATATATATATATATATATATATATATATATATTGAACAATAAGAAAATAAAAAATTAAAAGGTTTCTTTGGACATACTGGGTTGTAAATTAATATTTTTTTCGTTTTTTTTTTATTATTATTCCATTTAGATTCCTCGACTAATTTTTCGACCGAAATGGCCATCATCGGGAGGAGAAATATTTCTGCATGCTGGTAGCAGTGAACTACAGAAATGAATGTCTTGATGGAGAAAATGAACTTTTGTCTGTAGTTTTTTTGTTTTTTATTTTTATTTTCTTATCTTTTAACATGAATCTTTTAACATTCCTTGTGTTGGTCAAACAGTCTCTTTTAAGTTGTTATCTGAAATAAGAGCTGGATAGATACATATTATTCTGAATTCTCTGGTCAGTTTGACAGTTTTTTATTAAACCTGGTGAGGGATGTGTCTCTGTTTAGTGTTTGTGTGTGTGTTATTTGGTTCTTAGGGGGGAGTGAGTATGATATGTGTAAAGTGTGTATTGCTGTAGGTGTGTGTTATCATTTGGCTCCTTAGGGGGAGTGAGTGAGTATGATGTGTGTAAGTGTGTATATTCGTGTGGGTGTGTATAAGGTGTGAGGCCTCCACACCTCCGTAAGCATGCCTGTCTTGTGTGGGTGAGAAGTGTAGGTAGATTTTGATTTGTTGACTATCTATATGTTGTTAAATTTATGATTTAGCCCGGCTGGATAGTGTGTTTTTAAACGTTGTATCCACTTATTTTCATGGAAATCTAAAATCTTTCTAATGTTATCTGCTCTGAACTTTTCTATTCTCTCAATTATAGTGAATTTGGCATGGGTTTTGAAATCATGTTTTTCCCGGCAGAAATGTTGTTCTACAGGTAATAATTTTTCATGGGGAGTCTATTTAATTCGCTTACGATAATTATTAATTCTGTAGTGAAAGGGCAATTCAGATTTTCCTACATATTGTTTCTGGCATAGTGTGCATTCTAGGAGGTAAATTATGTTATGACTTCTACAGTTAGAATCGTGGTAGATTTTGAAAGTAGATTTAGTGATTGAGCTAGTGAATGAATTCGTGTTTTTAATATGGTTGCAGCATAAACTTCTTTTGTTGTTACATGGTTGGGAAAATCCTGTTGTTTTTGTTCTTAGTTCATTACGGATTACCTTGTCCCCTGAAATGTGGTTACGACCTATGATTTCTTTTAGGTTCTTAGGTCTACGATATGCAAGAAGGCCGGGTTCCTTAAACAGTTTTTTTAGGTCTGGTTTGAGATGTAGTATTTCCCAGCGCCGTTTGATTATTTGGGATAGTGGAGGCAGAGTGGGATTGAAAGTGGTTACTAGAGGGATGCAGCTAGATTTATTTTTAATCTTGTACATTAGGGTGTCTTCTCTAGGTGTGGAAATTGCTTTATTTATTTGTTCCCTGATTAGGTGTTGTTTATAGCCACGTGTTGTGAATTGATGCTCCAGATTTTCAATGTGTTTATTTAATTCTTCATTGTTGGAACATATCCTTCTGAGTCTAAGTGCTTCTCTTTGAGGTGTTTAGGGTGGGAAGACTTAAAGTGTAGATAGTTGTGGGTGTCGGTTATTTTAGTGTGTAGTGTCGTTTGTAGTTTCCTGTTTTTATCTATGTAAATGCGGGTGTCTAAAAATGTTACTGATGTTGTGGATTTTTCATAGTCAAACTTAATTGAGTCGTTCACTGTGTTTAGGGTCATAAGGAATTGGGTAAGTTTGTCATCACTACACGTGTACACAAAGAATATATCATCGATATATCTTGCATAGAATACGCAGTCGCAGTCGCTACCAATGATTGGATAGATGTGGGTCTCCTCAAATTTTCCCATGAATATTGTAGCATATGATGGAGCTGCGATGGTGCCCATGGCACAACCTCTTATTTGAAGGTAGTGTGCTCCATTGAAGTTGAAAGTATTCAATGTAAGGACATGCTCCATGAGTTTTATGATGACTTCTGTGGGGGGGGGGTCCTGTTTTCTTCTTTTAGTAAGTGCTTCCTGAAGGGCGGCCAGCCCTTCGATGTTTTTAATGTTTGAATAGAGTGACCTAACGTCCATAGTCACAAGAATAGCATTCTCTGGTACTGTTTGTATATGATTAATTTTGTTCAGTAGATCTGTTGTGTCTCTGATGTAGGATTTTACTTCCTTAGCTAGCGGTTGTATGTAATGGTCTATGTATTTGGAAATTTTTGTCGTGTGGCAGTTGAACGATGAAATAACCGGCCTTCCTGGGTTGTTGCTTTTGTGTATTTTTGGAAGGAGATAGAAACGAGCAGGTGTAATGTTTGTGGGTGTAAGTGTTGTGCATGTTTCCTTGTCGATTAGATTTTTGCGAAGCATCATGTTTAGTGAGCTATTTAATTCTTTTTGGTATTCTGGAAGGGGATCTGTAGGTAAGCTTTTATAGGTTTCTTTGTCGGCTAGCTGTTTGTTGGCCTCTTTAATGTATTCTTCGATTCCCCAGATCACTGTCGCACCCCCTTTGTCAGCCTGTGTTATGATTAGGTCATCTCTATGTGTCAGCGTATCGAGGGCTATACGTTCCCCTTTAGTAATATTGTCACGTGGCAGCTTACGTGCTATTGTTTTCTTTATGTCATTTGCTACGGCTAGTTCAAATGTCTGTATAGTAATATCTGTGTTTTGTGGGGTGTAGGTAGTATCCTTCTCTTTTAATGTCTCAAGTATGGAAGGTGTATGATCATTTTCCCCATAGTGGGCTTTTAACAGTATTCTTCTAAAGAAGGATTTCAGGTCCTTTGCCAAGGTGTCTTTATCAAACCTTGGGGGGACTAGGGCAAAAGCTTAGTCCTTTATTTAATACCCTGAATGTATTGAGTGAAAATTTATTGCTACTCAAATTTATAACTCGCCCGTATGGGTCAAGTTTGAATTTGCAAGCATGGCGAAGTTCTTTTGTAAAAGTTCGAAAGCTTGCATCATATCTCCTATTAGGGATGCTATACCCCCACCCAGGTGTCCTGGTTGGGGGCTTATTCCATTTTTTTAAGATTGAGTGTGTTTGTTGTTGGCTGTCTACTCGGGGCTAATCTAGGTGGTCTGGGATGTCTAATGGGGTTATGCGTTCTGTAGAAGGGCTGCTGTGTTTTTGGTTTTGTGTATGTTTGTACGGCACCCTAAGGATGTCCGCGTAAGTTAGTGGTTTGTTTTGTGTGTGTTTGTATTGAGGTTCGCTTATCGTTGATGGTGGCGGTGTTGTTATTGTTGGTTGTGGTGCTGCTGGTTGTCTGTTGGTGTACTTATTTCGTCTGTTTTGTGTTTGCATTGGTTGTGTGGTGGCGGTGTTTTGTTGTTTTCTTTGGGCTATGGTCGTTCACTTTTTTTCAGGGTTTGGCTTTCATTTCTTTTGGATATATCCAAACTTTTATCTATCATCTATCTATATCTATAACTTTTTTGGATATATATATATATATATATATATATATATATATATATATATATATATACAAAAGGTTACATATTTTACATAATAATTTGTAATTACTAACGGGGTTATATATATATATATATATATATATATATATATATGAAAATTTCTCCGATTTAACCAGTAGAGAAGACAATATTTATGAATAAAAATGACAATAGGAAAACTAGTAATTGCTGACGCGTTTCGTCCAATGTCGACTTTATACGAAAATGAAATTAAATGAACAATGTAACTAATAAAAACAAAAACAGAATGATCCGAGCAACTGGAATGTAGAGAAACACTATTTTCATATTTTTAACTGAAAATAACGTCAGTATTCTCCACATTTTCGTATTTTGCTTTGATAAAGTCCACATTGGACGAAACGCGTCAGCAATTACTAGTTTTCCTATTGTCATTTATATATATGTATATATATATATATATATATATATATATATATAGATGCATGTATGTGTGTGTGTGTGTGTTGGATGGGGGTGTTTGTGTTTGTGTCTGTGTGTGTTTGTCTGTGTATTTTCTAAGAAAAAGTAAAATATCACTAAGATACCTGCCGACGAACATACAAATATATTGTCCGGATAAGTTAAGTGAATTTTTCTCTTTTATTAGTAAGTGAAATACATCCATACAACAAACTATTTCTTGTTAACAGTTAATATATTCCAACGTTGAAAATGGCTAGATGTATAGCCGAAAGCAATGGAAGAAAAGAACATTCGGACAGTTTTTATATAATTTATAATCTGAAAAGTAAAAAAAAAAATAAGTCATGGCAATTGAGTTTATTATCAAATGTTTCGTTGATTTTGTTTGTAACGGCAGTTAGGCCATCAGTAGTGAACCCAGAGGAGCGAAATTTCATAAAGCCTTTCACTCACATCGATCCTGATGATCCCCTAAGCGTGAAACCTGCAGACAGATTTATATTTCCTAAGTTTTATTATAGATCACAGAAACAGTTTAATATTTTCATAAATTCTTGATAGCAGTTGTTCCGATTACAGTATATTTAAATTTATTCGTACCTATGTTAGAATACTTAAAAAAAATCACTGGTTATTTTAAGCACGGAATTATGACTTTGAAATTCAACAAAAAATGATGTATTTATTTTGTTATGATGGGGCTTGGTGTTTAGGATGCCATTAATATAAATCATATTTTAATGTGCTGATGGCATAAATTAATGACTGCTTGCAAAATATATAAATTCAATTGCGATATTATGTTGATGAAACTATTTATACATAAATTATTGAATATATATATATATTACAACAATTTCTGGCATAACAGATATTTAATGCAAGTTTTAGAATTTTCAGTTTTTGTATTTTACCCAATTTCTATTGTATAATAACTGTCCTTTTACAAGTATCCGGTATGCATAAGACAGACTTGTGATATATCCATGTTAGTCAACGTGAAAACGTTTTTCTCATTTGACCTATGCAAAATGTTTTTAATTATATCAGAGTTACAATTTCTTAATGTGCTAGAAAGTTCAATATTAAACTGATCCTATTTAAAACTCAATATTGGTTGAAAGTGCTTGAACAGATACGTACATACATTTTGTTTTTACTACACAATGAAAATAATAACCATCAAAAGAGAAGGAAATTACCAAATATTGTGAAAACGAGATTTGTCTGTGGTCCTTAAGAAAATCTGATGATAGGTAAAGTGCTGCCAGTATACAAAGTGCCTGCAAGTATATGCACACATTTTATCAGCTGATAACCCACTTTCAGATTTAACAAATTAAAAATAATCATATCAGCCAGGTCAAGTGTTCAGCAAAGAAAATTTATCCTCAATTACTACTGGAAATTTGAAATCTCTGTTGAAGTGCAAAGAATTCAGTAGGGAGTTTCAAATAAATTCAACCACATGACTTCCCATCACATGAATTAGAGGTAACTTAAAATCCGATGAAACATTTCAGAATGTCTACAAGGAACGTTCTGGAAGACTGCGGACATCGATGGACTCCGTAAAGCAAGAAACTTAAGAGAAACGTGTCGACAGAATTACTAGTAAATTTGTTCGGTAACCGAGGCGAGAAAAAGGAATTTCAAAATCAAGTGTCAATTGTTATTAGAAAATATATATTCCAAGAATATTCCATGTTCTTAATGAAGATGACCCACAACGACGACTAGAGTTTTGTGAGTGCTACTTGGCAAGATGCCCACTTTTCAACAAAGATTGCTTTTAAATTAAAGAACTCAATGACCACAATTACACCTGGGAATTCACATATTATGGAAGAACATCATGTTAATTTATCAGAAGTTACAGTGTGATTCGGCACGTCAAATTATTTGAACCTTTCTTTATGTTTGCTTGTTTTGCGACATATCAACTCCTTATGGGTCATTTAATGCCAAAATTTAATTTTACGGGGAGTATTAGTAATTTATTTTATCGAAAATATATTTCTGATAATTTTAACTATGAAAATATGTTGTTGGTATTTATACTATAAATATGTATTTTCATAATTTCGTAGTGTTCTGGCCCTAGCTTAGGAGTGTAACAATTTGTCCATAGCTGGGACCTTAACAGTTGCTACCACCCCAAGTCAGGGTGGACCTGGGAACAACAGCAATTAAGAGATGGTTCCACGTTCCTCAAAATTTCCCCATCAGATTCTTTGCTGCCGGATGCAGTTTATCATCATACCCAGGACATTTTTCTTTTTGATGACTTGGACATGCTGCGAAGTCCGCCATACAACGCATGCAAAATGACTTTGAGGATGAGGAGTTTTATTTATAGCAAATGGGCAACTTTTTGAAATACTATCGTGAGTTAAGAGCCTACCTCGATGTGATTTTGTCAAACACATTGATCGGAAGAATATCCATCCCGTACAATAGACTTCAGACTACTAATATTTTATGGTGTTACGTAAAAGATAAAATTTACGCTACAAAATCATCAAAAGTCGTAAAATTGAAAGTAGGCATTGAATGTGTATATAGGCAAACACAGAACCAAATATTTGATGTTTGTGTTTCCATTGTTTCGCATTATCCGCAATCCCTGAACGAGAAATACAATAGTTTGAAAACCAGCTCTGACAGAAAAAAAATCACTCCTGTCTGTAGATTCTATTAAATATTTAAAATGAAATTTATTTTAAACCTTGATTTTATAATCATTTGGTGTATGAATATATTTGACGACCCCCTATATATATATATATATATATATATATATATATATATATATATATATATATATATATATATATATATAGTTTTTTGTAACTTGCAGTATCATGTGAACTGAGTATTTGTGGAAGATCACACAGTCGTTAGGTAGTTGAAAAGGTTAGGAAACTAATTTCTAAATTGGACAGGAAAATCAATTCTAGAATTTAGAATTCATTTTTCTGTCCTATTCAAGCGCCTGGTGATTGTGTGCCCGCCGACAAACTAACCTCAAGTCACAAAAATAGTGAAATATATGTCTATTTTATATATTGTAATTTAGTATATTGCTCTCTTTCTCTTGACGCGTTTCGTCCTTCATGACTTCATCGGAATAAGTTTATTTTGGTGCGACTACACATGCATACGAACCGGGAATACAGGTGCTTTTCTTTTCTTTTTTTTAATTTTCTAGCCGATTTCGTTTAGATTCTTTTTAATTCCATGACTTTTGTAGCTTTCCCACACTGTAATGATGGAGAAAAATATTTTAAGAGCCCGGAAGCAAATTTACAGTAGATGACCTTGCGATCCATCGACTTTTGAGACATTTTCGTCGTACTGAATTATTTGAAGTTTTCAAAGAACCGTTCGGTAGACAAGGTCGAATTTACAAGAATTTATAAGCAGTAAATTCGACCTTGTCTCACCGAACGGTTCTTTTTCAGGCCGAGAGGTTAGGCACGTCAGCGTATATGACGGTTCCGTATAGGATGCAGGTTCGAATCCTGTCAAAGAACGAATATTTTCTATGAAAATTTCTCGGACATTCAGGCCGGTAAATGTTATTTAATACTGTTTATCATAAACAGAGCATTTGCTTAAATACTTGTATCTATAAATAACAACGTTAAACATAAAATGTCTTTTATATATATATATATATATATATATATATATATATATATTTTCCCACATTTTCAATATCTAGAGACCGGTTCTGCGGTCTTAGTAACTCTTGAGATGTTGGGAGTGTTCCCGCGTGTGTATATTCAAATAAAGACAAACGCAGATGTAGGGAAAAATACTGGTATATTTGAATTTGGTATATTTAACAACAGAGTGATTAGTAATAACGAACGCAGGTTAGTAATAACAATTAGCAAGAGTCTACAGTCCAACGGTATCTTCCGGTCGAGAGACGGAAGTGCAATGGTCTCGTGATCTCCACAGAACGTGATGAACAGATCTCGTCTGATCTCTCTAGCACTGACCTATATCTTAGAGGGATCAGTCCCTTCTCCTCAGAAGGTGGGTGCGCCCCAACAGTAACTAATCACTTGTGTCAACAGAAAATTTATGTGGGATTGCTTGATCGCGGAAAAGAGTTCTTACTGAATGAATCAAAACGAAGCAAATGCATTTTTTCTGTCTTGTGCAGTCCATTTAAAGAATCAGGTCTCTTAGCATTGCGACAATACATGTTTGTCATTTGGCACTTTGAGATTTTTTATAAATCTAAAGTTGCCAATGAAACTTTGCGGACAAGATTAAAAAGAATGCGACGTGACAGTTTATGTTGATCCAGAAAGGTAAATTTGCAGACTGTTTTATAAAGCGGAGGCCCCAATGAAAGTACTTTGGAATGACACACCTAAGTCCTGAAAAAGTCTATATATGTTTGAATACTTCTCGTACATCAATGGTTTTGCACGTGTTTTTTCATTATACGTTATGTACGATGAGTTGATGAAATTTCCTATTTGGTATCTCGAATTCAAGAATATAGGCAAAGTACTGGAGGCAAAGTACTAATATAGGCAAAGTACTAAGTCCCATCAGTTCGGAAATTAATAATGAAATCGTAAGTTCTATTCTAATACTTTCTTCTCTCATCTAACTTCTTGCTTTCCTGTCAGCACCAATACTCAAAACTTTAAATGTAGCGTCAACGTCATTTTTCGTTTCCTGGAGTTTTCATATTCCTTTCTCCCCAGTAACATTTTCTCAGCTTCCTTCACTCGTTTTTTTAGCCTTAGTAACCCCTTGCGTTTTCGTGGTCTTATAGTTTAACTTGGAGTAAAATGATTTTAAAAGTTTTAATCCCATTGAATTGGTTAGTATGCATTCGGAAATAGAGGAAAAAATCTTTGAACGAAGATTTAAAACCCAGATAGTTTTTAATATCTCTAAAATTAAATGGATTCTCATGCAATATGATAATAATCTATTGTAAATCACAGTAATTAATATCTTAAACTGTTTGTCGTTCGCATAATATTGATAATATTGATAGCAAGTGGACATTAAAGAAATACATCATTTTCGTTGAGAATTATCGTAATTTATACATCTTAACAAAAGCCACATCATGTCTCTGAAACAGTGGTCATTTGTTTTGAAATTTTAAAAGCACTCGAGTGTATATCTGGTACACTTCCTGATAAAAATGTATATAAGTTTAGTTTGTCAAAATTAGTACTTTCTGTATGAGACGTACATAAGTAAAATATGAAAATCTGGCAGATATTCCTTCCCGGAAACATCAGGTTTTCTTTCCTTTGAATATGAGCTAGTATACGTCACACATTGATTTAATCTATTATGATGGCACACCCTCCTGTGAGAATTTCTTTTCTTTGGTCTCTAGTTTTACAGTATCTATTAGAAATACTAATGATTTTCAATAAAACTTTGTTCGTAAAAGTTCGCAATATCTCTCATTATTTCGTGTTTATCTGGTACAGATTTACAGTGGGGAATGGAAGTAAGAACTGATAAAAAAAAAAAAAAACTTAAATAGAAAAGAAACGAAAAGAAGAAAATCACTAATTGGAACTAGGAAGATGAGCTATAATATTATAGTATAGAATAAAAAATAGGTAAAATGACATTCATTATAAAGAGAGACAAGCAACTCCGGAACAGAAAAAAAAAGAAGCAATTTATACTAGAAACTCAATAGAAAAGTTGGGGAAACTCTTTCATACAAAACATTCCAGATTTTGTCTCGAAAATGATGCCTTCTCTTAAAACAATTATCATTTCAGATCGCATTCAATCTAAACAATTTCCATGGAAATTGTATGCAATTCTAAGATTATAGAATGCAGATAAAAAGAAAACTAGTTCGATTTGACGGACTGGAACAAAATTACTATTTCTTCCTGAATGTTTTAATACCAATGATTTCAACGGTAGCAATTCTTGGGCTAATCTAACTTGTTAAGCTGAAGATTGATTTTTTTCTGAGTTTTTGTACTGCGTCGTGAGCTTTTAAGTCTCTTTGTGTATGTAAACACACACACACACACACACACACATATATATATATATATATATATATATATATATATATATAGACTGGGTTCTATAACCTTGGTTGGCAACAGGTCTAGGAGAAGGACAAATCTGAATTTAAAACCTACGGAGGGTTGTTTGGGGACCTTGTGGCACTTAGTGCACCAGGTCTCTGTATTCGTCCCTTCAAAAAGTGTGGATGGTCTTGCACGAAGCCTTCACCACTAAAATCAAATCTCATGTGTCATTGTCGGGCTGTCTGTTTCCTGGAAACTGGTCTGCTTGACCCTCATACGTCGAAATCGACGGGAGAGTCGCCTATATATATATATATATATATATATACATACAAAAAAATGTTGCCATAATCGTTGCCTTCAGTTTATCTTTGATGTTACAAGATGTTTTGGGGTCTCTAGTTCAATTGAGCCCCGCACACAATAATCAAGGTGTTACAGTCTGAGAAGTTAGGTGGTCAGATATAAGGGGTGACGTGGTCGCAGAAATTGTCTGACACCCATGACTGGGTTCTCCTGCTTGTGTGGCATGGTGCAGACTCCATTTGTCAGATATAGCTTCTTCCAGCGGTAACACTCTTCAACCAGAGCAGCACTATCTTCTCAAGGCACTTGATATAGGCTTCCATGTAGACTCTGAGCCTCTGTGAGAAAATGAATGGAGACATAACATCGCCATCTCTAGTAATCACTCCAAACATCTTCGTAATCACTATTAGAGTCATCTCATTCTTTCAGGATCCTCAGATTGATGGCCAAATACTCTGAAATATTCGTATTGGAGTTTCCAGCGCGAATGGCAAGTAGTACAGCATGCCGTTTCCAAATTTCTGGCGGAGTCATTGTGCTCTTTTTTCACAGACAATAAAACTCGGACATATATAACATTCACGAAATTTCTACATAATTTATGTCCAGAAAAGAAGAAAATTATAAGCATACAAAAAAAAATAAATACAAATCTTAACCGCAGTACATTGTCAGTGATTTTTAATGAAACACACACACACACACACACACACACACACACACACACACACACACACACACACACATATATATATATATATATATATATATATATCCAAGCATTGATCCAGAAATAGAAATGTAAAAAGCCTCTGATATAAGTCTGTACATAAATACAAATGTGTGTCCTATGTATATTATCATCCATAAACGAGTACTCCTCGAACAATTCTTCATTGTTGATTTTCTTATTAATCAAACATAGGATTTTTTAAATAGAAATCAGGTGAGACACTTCGACTGGAGTCTTCGTTGCCTGCCGAACCCTTTTCACTGTTGTTATGGAAATACTATCTAACATTGGTAAAGGCCTCACAAATCAACTTAGGGACATGAAGAGAAGTGGAAAACTCTTCCTAAAACTCATTCCCCAATCAAAGCCATGATATATTACCCATGGTCCGAATCATCTACATAAAATAAACTAATAAAACCTATATTTAAACATCTAAAATGTTCCATGCATATATGTGCTTATCAGGCATTAACTTATGCATTCCATAATTATATATATATAAAGAAAAATGTAATATAGTTAAAATGTTTTAATCAATTAAACATAAATCTGCTGACAAGTAGCACAAAAAAGAACTTACTTCTAATTAAAGAGAATCATTTATCTTACAGTTTTATTGATATATCTAGTATATAGGTATAGAATTGGCTGTTTAAAAAATTATTATCGAATTGCTTATGTAAAAATTTTAGCAGAGTTTTTTATATTCTAGAACAAAAAGAATATATTCTGTCGATCAGATATAGCTGCTAAAGAAATGATTTGATGCTTGATTTGATTTGTTTGTTTAACAACATATTAACTCCTTGTGAGCCATTTAATTTACTTAGGAGCGTTGAAGTAATAAAACTATGGTTTATTATTCTGCTTTCACAATTGAATACATGGTAGTTGATACTCATCTTTTATGCATATACATGTTTCCGTGGACATAATTACTAATGGCAGTGATGCAAAAGAAATCGAATTGGAATTAAGAAATATTAGAAAAATGTATGACAAAGTGGACAAAAATTGTGTGACACCTTTTGTACTTTAGGAATTCATCTGTCTAAAATGAAGAAACGCGTCACACGAAATGCTTTTTTTAAATTTGTCTTACATTTTCCTGAAATTGTTTTTGATATATAAAAAATTATATATCGTTCACAGATAAAGAAATATAAAAACTTTAAAGTCCGTAAAAGAATAAGTAAAAAAAAATGAAAAACTCAAATTGGAATCAACTCGATGCTTATTTCGAATTTCATAAACGTATTTCCCCACTATTTTTAATGGTGGTGGCACAAAATTGGGACCTACATATACAGTCATATTTGCGAAAACGGTAAAAAAAAATATGAAGGTCCAGTTTTGCAGTCAATCTCACGTCAAAGAAACGACAGTCATGTTAATTTTTCTCAAAAATGAAAGATTTCGGAAAAGAAGTAATGTCAAATTCATACAAGACAAAGATAAGTTTTCATAAGCCTTTTGCTTCAATTAAGTTAGTCATAATTTTTCTCTTTAATCAATAGATATTTTTCTGTTTAATAGACGAGGACGGGGCATTTATGTTTTTTAGGAAATATTCCGTAGAACCCGGTGTTTTTATTAAGACCACATCATTTATTAATTTGGTGCTTTTGTTCCTTTAAGTCATTTTCCAGGAGGCTTTCATTAAGGTCACTCCGTTTATTGCATACAGGGAAAACGATTTCGATTCATCAGTTAAGACAACGCCTTTTACTCGTCACCAAAAACTAAGAAACTGTCATAATATGAAATAATTTATTTTAATAAAATGTTTAACGGTAAATTTTACTTGTTTTACGATAGCTGTTCTAGCGTGTCTTAAAAAAATCATTAATGGAAATCACATTGAGTATTTATCCGAATGTTGGAAATTATGTGAGATTTTAGAGAACAATTTCATATAAATATATAGTAATGATATGTACATATGCACTGATATTTTTTTACAGTGAATATAAGATTTTTTAATGTTGTATTGTCAATTATTTTTAAGGAAAGCGAAACAAAGCCTCTTCTCAAAATGGTATGGCATTTTTTTATAACCCGAATATTTAGGATTGCTATCTAGCGATAAAATAGGATTAATCAAATATTGTCCCGATCATTATTTGAAGACGATGCAAACAGCAACGAATTGAAGTGATCTGATTAAGTTTTATTTTCTGAAACGATTTGCTTTCCCTATACTCATTTTTGAATCCTCAAGGTAATATAGAAATTCACACATGGACTGAAATAATACCTGCGTTTTTAAAAATATAGATAAGATTAAATATCAATTTGATTATTCCTACCTGTATTGTGTCATTACTCAATATTCGATTAAGCCTTACAAGAAAGAATTTCGAATGGCAATTCTCAAAGCAAACATACGAAAGCTACTTTGATAAAGGGCAAAATGTACTTCCCAAGAAAGATGTTGGAATTGTTCTTGATGCAGCATAACTCTCCTAATTTGTCGAACATCAAAATTCATTTGTTCAGGCTGAGAGCTGTCCATCTTCATGTCATATAGAGGGTGTTCCAAAAATGTACACGTTATAAGTTCACGAATTTTTTCTTTTTTTTCAGATCCATGCATTTAATTTCATTTAATATTTAATTTAAAACGTTAATCGTTTTTGTAAGTCAATAAACATTGATATTTCTTAATGTAGCCATTAACCAAGACAATAAATAAATTTATTGCCATTTAAAAGAGTGAGTAAATTTTTGGGAGGTACCCTGTGTATTGTTGCTAATGAGTTAGGTAAAAATTACAAATTATATAGAATCGATATTTTGATAAAACATTGGTATTATTTGAAGGATTCACATATGTGAGCTTTTAAATATAATTCTTAACTTATTGCAGAATTCTAGTCTGTAGTTTCAGACTTTCCGCTTATCGAAATCAAAAACTTTAAATAGACCGATATCTTCATATATTGTCAGAACCATATGGTATCCCCAGCAAATATGATACAGAAAAAATATGGTATCCCCAGCAAATATGATACAGAAAAAAAAATATAAATACTTGTGTCATAATATAATTACTTCGTCCTCCTGTAATGGTTAATAAGTTTATCTCCCTATATCAATTGCAACTGAGTAGAAACTCCACTGATCCGACCGACAGCCAGTTCAAATAAAGAGGCTGTTTGAAATACGGTTGTTCGTCATTTCTATCTCGTTACCTTATCAACAGCACATTTGCACCTAGCAGAGTCTTGTGTCTCAGTACAACTGATGAAACACCTGTAATTAACTTTTAGATTTGCAGCAGAAGCATATAGCTAGGCGTAAATGATGGGGGTATAAGACCCGAAATTCGGTACATTTTGTGGCTTTATCGACTCTAAATTATGTGTGTTGTGAAGTTTCTGTTACAGGAGACATGCTTGTGGAATGCGTCAAGGGCTTGATGAGCAAAAAACTGGGCAAAGACTTTTTCTCTATCACGTATGGTGTCGAAGGCTATGACACGGCTGAGATACGTTCTTGCTTTGTCGGGAGAATGGAAATGGATGTTAGCTGATACTTTGAATATGGTGCAGTTCGATATATATATATATATATATATATATATATATATATATATATATATATATATGCATTCAACCAACTTTGATTAAAAAGAATTGACCACGTCTGTTTAATTTATTTTTAATTTTTTAATTCTCGAATTAGGTGTTATATTATGATCAAAATTATGGCTAACCCGTTTGAAATGATTGCTGTCTTGTTTTGTTCAAGGATTAATGTGGTGCCTCTGCGATAGGCTGAATTATAAAGAATACCAGGATGTAGACAAAAAGTTCTGCCTGCTACACAGACACCAAGTTGGTTCGGTTCTGGAAAATGACGGACGACCGACACATTTGAACCAACAACAAATGAATTTCGAACAGTTTATCCGCAAAATTTTCGAAATTGGAAAAAAAGGCATTAAAAAAAAAACAACTAAACAGCCAGACACTGTCAGTTCTTTTTGTATTCAAACTCTTGTGTGTGCGTGTCTGTATGGCCACACACGCACACACACACACACACACACACACACACACACACACACACACACACACACACATACACATATATATATATATATATATATATATATATATATATATATATATATACACACGTATTATTGTGGTAATTTTCAAGGGGTTATAATAGGATGGATCAATATTCATGTAACATGTAGTATTTGGATGAATATTGAACTCACTATACCTCCAATCTATGTAACTTATATTTTCTCTCTAAGCAGAATGCATTGAAAATATAGGTTAGACTGAAAATAAATATTTATAATGTAAAATAATTGGGTTCATTAGGTGATTGTGTATTACTTTACTTATCTATTTTCCCTACGAACCCTGTTTATACACTTGTTTTATCCAATGATTAGTAAAGCAGAATATATCGTCAGAGGTGTCATAATAATTTTATATATTCTATGTACGAACAATGATTGCTCTTAATTACTCTACGACTCTTGAGGTCAGTAAAAGTATTAAAAGATTTCACATGTTCCATCGGAAGGTCGTTTATGTTAAGAAAAAATAGATTTCCTGGTTCTTCTATTAGTAGGGATGTTACTAAATGGTGAATATTACTTTTCTGTTTTTGTTTTTTTTGGTGGGAGCAGGGTTACAGTGGCTTCCCCGCCTCCATGTGAGTTTGGTTGGTGTGTGTATGCACGCACCGGTCATATTTTTTTTCATCGCAGGTTTGCCTGGGGGAATAAATGTTCCCAATTTCGCACTACAGCTGCTGATCACCCGATGATTGCGGGAAAGACTGCAACTGACAGTAATAGTTGATCATTATGCGCCAAAAATTTAATTCGTAATTTAGTAAAGATCTGCTATTTTATATGTCGTGGAGCATTTTTCTTTCACACACACACGTATATATATATATATATATATATATATATATATATATATATATATATATATATAGTGCGGTGGTTAAACTGTTACGATTTTATATTTTCAATTTTGCGCATGCACGTTGTTTTGATTTTGTCGACTACAGAGTATAGTAGGGTCAGTTGGGAATCGTTTGTGAGAAAAAGAGCACTATGATGCAATTCACTCTGCCAGAAACGCCATGCTGTACTGCTTGGCATTCGTCCCGGAAACTCCAATACGAACATTACTGAGGAGGGTTCAGAGGACTTGGAAAGAGTCTAATTGTGATTACGAAAGTACGGCAGCTCGAAAGAAAAAAAAATCACTCTGATAAGAAAGCAGCCCCCGAATATTTTGGCGAGGGCCTCAGAATCAACATGGAGACCTACATCAAGTGCCTTTAGGGGGTAGTGCTGCCCTGAGTTAAGAGGGTAGTAGTTGGAAGACCCTATGTTTAGCAACAGGACACTGCACGCTGCCACACAAGCAGGAGGACACAGTCACGGCTGTCAGACAATTTCTGCGGCCACATCACCCTTTACATCTGGTCAGAGTTCAACTCCCTTGATTATTATGTGGGGGGGGTAGTTGAGCGAGAGACAAACAAAATATCTTGTAACACCAAAGATGAACTTAAGGCAAGGATTATGGCAGCAACATAAACAAGGTGACCGTCCAGATGAGATGCTGGAGATTCCGAAGTCGTCTGAAGGCCGTGCTTGAAGCCAATGGCGATTTTATTTTTAAAAAAAAACTTACTCTTTGCTATTTCAAGATATTTTTGTGTAATTTTCATAAATATATCAGTTAAAATAAGATGTCAGTGTTATTTTCATTTAGACGACAATTTATCCATTGCACCCTGTATGTATATATATATATATATATATATATGTGTGTGTGTGTGTGTGTGTGTGTGTGTGTATGTGTATTTATATATAGAGATGCATATATTTAGAGAGTATCATACACAACTTTACTCCGTATGACTGAAGAGAAAAAAAGTTGAGGTGATAGTTCTACAGAAGGATAATGAGAATTCTACGGACGTAAAGGAGTTAGAAATGAGGAAGTTTTAATGAAAATTACAACAAAAAGAAATGTTATGATCAGAATAAGGAAGAGAGAGCTGAAATTACTTAGAAAAATAATGATGAGGGTGGTTTGGAAAACTTAATCCTCACAGAGCATAATGAAGCCAAGAGAGATAGGGGAAACTAAAGAAACACCATCCTAACGTCCTTGTGTGAATAGATGTCGGAACGTTGGCGGAAGAGAGGCCTTAGCCAAACTAAAAACTTCTCCGGGCCACAAGGAATAGAAAGTTTTAGTGAGTAATGATCGCCCATGTCCTGAACGGACACGGCATAGATGACGTAATAGAAAATATCTATCTGAATAAAACAACGTTAGATATGTACCATATATAATCGTGTATAGGCCGCCTTCATGAATAGTGCAACCCCTGAATTTCGGTGTATGAATGTTAACCCCCTCCTGAAGAAATTTACCGGTGTATAGTGCAACCGGTACCAAAAATGGGGGATTTTTTTACCACTTCAAAAAAAAAAAAATCTGTGAATGGCGCAACCTACTATGATTTGCGTGAAAAAAATAGAGTTCCCTCAAAGAGACCCCGTGTCTTGAGCGACTACTAAGATGTCAGTGTTATTTTCATTTAGACGACAATTTATCCATTGCACCCTGTATATATATATATATATATCTATCTATCTATCTATCTATCTATATATATATATATATATATATATATGTGTGTGTGTGTGTGTGCGTTTTTGTGGGTTAACATGATGCTATCTTCAGATCCAACTAATAACAACCATGCAGTGTTGATCTGTGTCAGCACCGTCCATGTCTATAAACGCCCCATTCTAAAACAAAATAGCTCTTCTAAAAGTGAGGTAAATTTCAAATCCATCAGACGTTGGTGGCTTCAGTACTAGAATCACTAATTCCCTAACCGAGAAGTTCTATAAGGATCTTTATTATTTCTTCATATTGCAAGATCTTTTCCTCACGTAAGGGTTTGTCTCATTTCAGTCTAATGATGGATGCTCTAAAGAGTTAATCGCGCAGCTGAATAGTTTTCTACTGTCTTGTCTTCACAACATTATATGAGGTACACGAGCTAACTGAGAAATTCTTACTACGCATCGCACTACAGCAGGTACCTAGCAGTTATCTAAGCTAAATGCACAAGTTGAACTATTGAATGCTATATAGAATCAAACGAAATATATCAATCAATACAAAAATCATTAGTTATTCAATGGAATTGTAGGCAAGTTACTGAAATGGGAGAACCAATCGTAACTACAGTGAGTGACGTCTACTCAAGGCAAAATTCCAGACATCATTTTAAATCGTATTTGTACTTACTGAGATCAAATAATATCAGCGCATCATACACAGGCACACTCTAACTTTTCAATAAGACAGTATCATTCAATTTTCCACTGTCATGGCAATCCGCTTGTGTGCAGTCGCTTTTTACTTATTCATATACGGAAAGCACACACAGTAAAGGCTCGTTTCGTATTTCGCAACTAAATAATATATTCTTCACACCTCAATAGTTCAAAGAAGTTCTCACGGGTAACTTATACTACGCAAAATATCGACAGTAAAAATATATTACGGATTCATTAGCATTTACTATTCTTTTTCGAGTGAATTATTATGATAGGTAGTCTTCGATTTCGGTTTGCTAAAGAATTATTCTCAAAAACATAGCGCACTATATATATATATATATATATATATATATATATATATATATATATATATATAATGTGTGTTGTTGATCAGAGTTCAATGCAGACAAATTGAAACCAATATGGAATAGTATCAACTACAATACGCAATATATTCGTTGAGCAACTGATAAGAACATTCCTTAGCAGGAAGCGATTAAGAAACGAAGCATGTATAAAAAAGGTATTACTGCCTTTTATATATATATATATATATATATATATATATATATATATATATATATATATATATATAAAGTTCCAAGTATATACGTAGAGAGAGAGAGAGTAATAAAGGTATTATAACTTGGGAAATAAAAAATAATGATGTGTTTAATGTATAACTGAGCCATGCATTTAGTTTGGAAACTTAATCGTTAGCACGCTTTAGAGAAATGTGATGTTAATCTGAATGGCTTAATAGTCACTAACAACTAGTTCAGCAAGAGGATAAATTATAAAATTCTTGAACGAATAAGGAATTATTCTTTTGCGAACCTCACTTTATTTTTTTTTTTTAAATAGTCGTGATCCTACACGCCAATTATATGTTACCGATGTAATTGATGTAAACCTTCTGGTATTTAGCAATTTTTGAAAACCATTTTTATTGTGGACAGTAGTAACTTCAACGACTAATGTCTATCTCAAATTCTTTGTTAAAAACGTTAGAGAAGAGAAACGATGGAACATTTTGAATACGCTTTCTCTTCTGAATCACTCAAAAATGAACCCAGGTTTATAAGCAAATTTTCTTAATAACTTTCTTACAATTTGCATTGGCTTATGTATAGCTGTTTAAATTATTAATTATGAATACTGTATATCTCGGCAGACACATCAAAACTTGAATTATTCAAAAGCTTCTCCAATTTTATTTCCGACTAGCAGTAGAGCCCAGCGTTGCCCGGCGATGTAACAGTAAGAGATAGATCAAGTATCGACCATCATAAAGACTGAAAAATAAAATTGACAAAGATTATTGTTTAAGGTTGACGGACACGCATGTCTTAATTAGTTTTTGTTTTGTTTTGTTTTGTTTTTTTTTTCGAATTGGTCAAACTCAAACAAAAACATTGTTTTCAATCGTTATGAGTCTACTGATTGAATAGAATTTTATTATAAACAATGGTCGTGTAAATGGAATTTTTAAAGCATTCTAAATGTAAAAATAAAGAAAAAAGTGTGCAAGACAATAAGAAACACTACCTGCCAAAAAAAGTGAAATTTTGTTGAAATCGGTTGAAAAATGTAGAAAATCCGATCCCATATCTAAAGGAACACACACACACACACACACACACACACACACACACACACACACACACACACACACACGCAACCTGGGTTTTATATTAAGTATAACTCTAGATGAGTTGTCCCCTTTCATTCTGGCGACACAATCGTGTTTTAGAATTGATTTCATACAAAAACAATTGTTTTTCCGTTTTTGGCGCTGTCAGAACCACCGCAACGTAATTTTACGTAATCCTGTGAAGTTTTGTTGAAATCGATTGGAAAATGTAGGAAATCTGATCCAATATATAAACGTACAGACACACGCACACACACACACACACACACACAATCTGCGTTTTATAATAAGTAAGATTCTTTCATCAACCCAGTGTCATTTCTGTATTTTGTATTATTAATGTTAAGTTCTTCGATAATATACATTGGTAGATCTTGTCCTTTCTGTGTCGTCTCACTGTCCAGATAAAATGAAAACCTGTGAGGAAATACATCCTTGACATTCACGTCTTTCACTAAACTCGTTCTCTATCTACAGGCAAGCAGTTTATTCCCAACTGAGGATAAAGATTTCTATACTGTATCTGCGTAAATAAAGATTTCGTAACGAATTTCTTGCCTAATTTATGAAATGTTTTTCCGCGAGAAATACATCTCGCTCTGAGAGCATTTTAAACACGAGTTAGATTTCTTTTTCTAATGTGAAAATATAAATTCTAAGCGTTATAAACTTATTAATTAGGCCATCTCAATAAAGCTTACAATATTAATAGCCTACTAGTTTTAACCCGTGAAAATTTCCCGTTCACTGTTTTTCTATGTTAAATTTCTGATGAATCTTAATTCTTCAGTTAATGATTGAATACGCTCCTGACGAGTTCTACGATAATATTAGGTTGGTGCAAAAATAATGACGTAATAATGTCGTTTTTTGACGTATTTTTTAACGTCAAAAAACGACATTATTAAGTCATTATTTTTGAACCAACCTAATGCAATATCCATAAAAATGCACTTATCATATCGTTAACTATTTGAGTTTAACATCTTTAAGAAAATATCGCAATAACAACTATAAATAAGAATGCTGCAGACACTTCGATGTGGTGCAATGGCTAGCAAGCTGTCCTTTTACTGACCGTTTTTTTTGCCACGTCGTATTTGCGATACTATTACCTGGATTAATTTGTGATCTCCATTTGTTTCTGTTAAGTCTATTATTTATTTTACCTTTATATTACGTTTCAAATTTGAACAGACTGATTTTTGAAAAGTTTTTTTGATTTTTTCGTTTTCAGTTTCTTACCCACTTTTTCTTTTTTTTTCTCCTCTTATTCTTTTATTATTAGCTTTTTGATTTTATTTTATTTTTAAATTAATATTTTATATTTTCTGTTTCCAACATACGACGATTTGAATATATGGGGAATATTTAGGTTTTTTCATTGAGACAATGAGGTATTATGGTGGTTGTAGTAAGAGAGTTTAGTAAGAATGCATAGTTTTGGTGTTACGAATATTGTTTGTATGCTTGGGTCAGTGTTTGTGGATAGCTAACTTTAAAATTAAGACAGATGAAGACCGTCCATTTCCCCATCCCTTTTTAGGCTTTGTGCCACATTTTCTGTAATTTCACAGAAATAAATATTGTAAGCTTGTCACATTAGATCAATTACGACTAACTAGTGAGTTCAATCCTCACTAGGTGCTTCATTCTTTCGGCCTTGAGCCAGATCTAAGCTACCCTTACAAAATCAAGACAAATATGAATGCTGGTCGTTATTTTAAGAAGTAAGGAGGTACAAATAGCACATACGTTAAAGACTTCCACCGTCTCTTCTTTCTTTTATGTTCTGAATAAAACCAAATAGTCCCTTTGATCGAGCTTATCTTCTCGCGCGATCAAAACGGAATTTATGATGTATTAGCAGGATGCGTTAAACACTTCTATGTTTCTTTCTTTCTTTTTTTCACTTAAAACAAGTAGCGATTCTGATAAGTCATTTATCTTTCCACCAGATCAAAACGGAATAATCCATTATTTATGAGGTCGTGCCAACTAACGAAGCGAGGGACAATCACAATTATTATATCATGAGTGAATATATGAAAAGGTAATTTTGTAGAAATATACCAGTGAGTATGTATTTACCATCAAATTTATTTATTTTATGAAATCTCAAATATAATTTTGGCTTTAAAATATATTTCTCTAAAGATACGTCCCTGAAGAAATTAAATCAATTGTAATATTTTCTAAAATTTCAACATGAGATGCAAAATATGCCTTGATTCCAAAAAATAAAAAATAAAAAATAAATAAATAAAATAATATTAATAGAGCTAAAATAATGTTTGACTTGGGAAGTTATAATTGCATATTCTATTGTCCTAGATCCATGGCACGTGAAAAGATATAGGCTGAAAAATCAGTTTTATGGAATTTATTTAAGCATTTAAATAAGATATTTTTAACCTTTTGAAATTTATTTCTATTGTACATGGGCGGCTCTTATGAACTGAATTGATATATTATTCTACTTGTATTCTTCTGCATTAATTTTCCTTCAGGGAATAGGCCATCATAGCTCTTCACAACATTTTATTCTTTGTAGTTCTTGAATTTGTTTTAACAGTAATTCCCACTCTGTTCTGTCATCCATTTACGAAAGATTTTTTAGGTAAATGACTTGCTATTTTTGTCCATCTTGCCTTCTCTATGCCCTGTCGGTGTAAAATTCTACAAAACTTCATTCCTCATATATTTCCGACTTTTCAAGTGTCTTTCTGATTCTAAGCATGTTTCCTTTCTGATTCCATTCTTCATCTTATCATCACACAAAACAGTTGGCTAGTTTAAGAACAAACATAACGCACTATTTCGCAGGGGAGTATCATGACAAAGGTATCTCTTTAGGCACTTCTATACATAGAAAGCATCCCTAGAAACACATTTCTCAGGAAATCATTGGGAATGTAATAGAAAAAAAAATCTCACCAAGAGAGTAGTGGAACAGAAAGCAAACTGAAAATTTGAACAGTTACGACTGTATATTCTATGCCGTCCAGAATCGGCAAGATGAATTTAAATAGATAATAACTGCTTATTGCAATTTTCATTTATCAGACAAGTATATATGCGTAATCGCTAATTGTAAATAATTCCGCCAATCACAGTCGGCTTACGAGGCAGATCGATTTGGTGGGTTTCCTTTCCTTATTCAAGTGAACCAGTCAGTCAGCATTTGATTAATCTTCAGGAATAGGCTTGCCTTTTTCTATTTCTATGTCTAATACACACACACACACACACACACACACACACACACACACACACACACACACACACACACACACACATATATATATATATATATTGAATAAGGTGGACATATTAAGTCTATTTATTTGAATCATCTCTGACTAACACTTTCTTTCTCTATTTTATAAATATGTATACTTCTATGTACACACACACACATGCGCGCAATATATATATATATATATATATATATATATATATATATATATATATAAATAAAAAAGAAAGAACAGTAAGATATATAATCCGATGTTCTTATAGATATTTTTATTTTTACAAAATAGTGCTCAATGTAAATTTACAGAGCATTAATATTATAAATTAATTGATTTAAAATATGTTTTTTTTTGCTACACAGTTCTAACCATGTTTCAAAAATGGAAGCTAAAAGCCCCGAATTTAACTTTGTAATTAAATTAAAGACATTCGTTCCATTTCCTCCTCAAGCGAATTTTGGAGTAACTTTTAAAATTGCTGGGTTTTAAATAAACAGCTAAAACAAAATTCATGTTTCCAAGGTTACAGATAAATCTATTTTGCTAGACAAGGGGTGACTGGGTGTTCAATATGTCTATATTTTAATGTATCAGTTATTGCTACGTTTTGGTAGTGGGTAGGGATGTATTTTTCAATTAAATCTAACATCCGTTAAGAGCATGTCGTCTGGATTTTTAAAATTTTTTATTGTTAACGGCTAAAATTCTTACGGCATTTTTTCTTCGTATATTTAAAGATTTTTGGGGTGGTGTTTAGGTAAGAATACTATTTATTTAACTACGATTTTAAATATTTCTACTTTTAATTTTTAATATACTGTATTTCTTTCAAGAACAATTAAATGCAATTAGAATCCCTTACAGTTTGTAGAATTATTATCACATCAAGTATATTACGATTTTTAAAAATTTTATATTTAAATATTATTTAAGTAAAATTTTCATTTCTCTGATTTAGTAAACTTTATTTATTTATTTAATTACAATTTAAAAGAATTTTAGGTTAGGATTCATTTTAATGAACTACAATTTTAATTACAACTTTAAAATATTTTCATTATTAGTTTTTATAGACTATATTTCATTTAATAGAAGTAAATGTATTAGAGTTACTTACAGTCAGTAAAATTATTTTTCTACATCAAGTATATTTATATTACGATTTTTAAAAATTTTATATTTAAACATTATTTAACTATATTTTTTTCCGCACTTACGGCAAAAATAGCTTATTCATTTTTCTGATTTAGTAAACTTTATTTAATTACAATTTAAATTAAGTTTAGGTTATAATTCATTTTAATTAACTACAATTTTAATTACAACTTTAAAATATTTTCATAGTTTTTATAGACTATATTTCCTTTAATAGAAGTAAATGTATTATAATTACTTACTGTAAGTAAAATTATTATTCCATATCAAGTATATGTCTGTTACGATTTTCAAAATTTTATATTTAAATATTATTCATTATAAGTAAAATTTTTGGCAGTTACGGCAAAAATAGCTAATTCATTTCTCCGATTTAGTAAACTTTTTTATATATATATATATATATATAAACTTTCTACTTACAGGTGAAACTATATATTACTAAGGACATGGGTCATTCAATGGCCTACATCCTCTAGCTTTTCGTCAAATTTTATTTTTCGGTCGGTGTTTTATTGGATTCATTTGAGTGTCTGTATTACTTTTTTTAGAGAGGTGTTTAGGTTAGAATACGTTTTATTTAACTACAATTTTAAAAGATGTTTAGGTTAGAATTCGTATTAACTACAATTTTAAATACATCTTTAAAATATTTTCACTGTTATCTTAATAGACTATTTTTTTTTAATGAAAAACCAGTAAATGTAATAGAATTACTTACAGTATATAAAATTAATATTTCATGTTAAATATAAGTATGTATATTACCTGATCCTATTTTATAAATTTATTTTTATTTTAAAATATTATTTAAGGAAAATTT